>PVKU01008603.1:0-71730 GCA_004027475.1 Anoura caudifer | reverse complement strand
TGTTGATCCTCGAGTTCTTGTAGGCGTAGAGTTAAGTTGTTTGTTTGAGATGTTTCTATCTTTTTTAGGTAGGCCTGTATTGCTATGAACTTTCCTCTGAGGACTGCCTTTGCTGTGTCCCATAAGTTTTGGGTTGTTGTGTGTTCATTTTCATTTGTTTCCAGAAACTTTTTGATTTCCTCCCTAATTTCATTCTTGAAATGGATTCTTAATAAAAGATATTTGCAAGGTGAAATTTCTGAGTCCTAACATGAAATGCTGCTATCACACTCAATAGTTTTACTAGCTATCTATATGAAACCCCTATTAGTCAGATATGGTCCCTGAATTGATCCTCTGAATCTCTCTCTGTTTTCTCATAATTTCTCTCTTTGTCCCTTTGCTCTCTGATAATGAGGAATTTTCTTGCTCTTATCATTCAACTCTTCAATTAAATATTTAAAAATTTTCATCATATTATTTTCTTAATTTTCAAGAATCTTTTCTTATTCTCTGTTTTTTATTGTTTTCAACGTCTTTCTCGTTATATTTTCCTGACCGATTTTTATGTTCTTACCATTGTTCTTTGTATTTTATGTTTTAGACTTCTCTGAAAAGAAGGCTCATTTTTCATAGCCCTTTTATATTTAAGAATGAAAAGGCTATGAACTCTGTGTACACATTTATAGCTTCATTTTAGAGAGAGTGGGTAGGCTGCCAGACTTAATATTTCAGGTCCCAGAAGCTTTGTTTAAGAATGATTTACCTGTGCTCCAATTTCTGTATTGCCTTCCTAATTCTCATGAAAGAGGTCTGTTTATTTCTTTGGCTAAAAACTAAATGGTTGTTAGGGTTTTATCTTTAGCTTCATACATTATCCTGATCTCATTTACCCAGTGTCTACCCAGTCCCAAGCCTCTCTAGGTTCTGTGTGGCAGAGACGCCACTCTCCAGCTTTCATGCAGTCCTTTCTCAGTGTGTTCTGCTTTGTGACTATTGGTGACTATATTATCCATCACTCTATCCATTCTACCTTCTAAAATTTTAAAGAGGTCTCTTGCTCATTTTTGTTTTTTTTTTTAATTGTAGATTAAAGCCTCTTTAGGTTTTTTGCAAGCCTTCCAATAAGGTCTGTTTTAAGAGGGAGGCAAGATAAACACAAACTCAAGAAACCTTCTTAAAATAGGGTATCTGGGTCTCTCACTGATATTATGTAAACACCCCTGAAGACATTTTCTATATACTGCTCTCATGGAATTTCTTTCTTTCTTTTTAATGTTCTACTCATTTATGTAGGCATTTTATTTCTTCAGAAGACTATAATCTGTTTGGAAATTAGTTAAATCTAAGCACATAGAGTATCTCTTTAATAATATTCATTGAAGATATAAATCATTGAATATAGAGAAGTAATGGGGATTCTTTTGATAAAAAGCTATAACCTATCATTTGGCTAGAGTATTGCAATTTAAGCACCATTGTCTTAATCTTTTCCCCTTGAGATACAAATTATCTCTCCATCCTAGCTATATTCCTACCTTTGGAACAGTCCTAGGGAAAGAAAAGTGAATTGTATTGCCCTTAAAAGATATCTCAAGAATTTTCTTTATTTTATATGCTTAACTTATAATGCAATCAGTCACTACAACTTTGGCCTTTTGGATTAACAACCAAGGAAACCAACGCAAAAAGCATTTCCTAGAGGAAAGGGATAAAAGGCAAGTGGTTTAAATGGTTTTCCTGTGGTATCTAGAGTAAAGACCCACATCACTGGGAAAGGGTGATGCACTGGTTTCACTTTTAAGGAAAATCATTCATGACAAGTAGTAGAAACTTCAATTTTTAGGCAAAAGCTAAGTATGAAAAACTCTCCTACTGCCTGTGATCACCAAGGGAGCAAGCTGTGGAATTCATAATGACTAAAGGTTCTGGAGTCATGACAGACTCCCTTGATGAGACCCAGGACCATCTCCAGAAGTAGCCTGTTCTCTTGAAATCCTCTAGGCCAGAGGACACTAAGAAAACAATTCTCCAGAGAGGAAAAGAAGGCAATATTGGCATTCAGGGGCATTTGGCAACTCAGTGGCTTGTGCTTGGATGTTGAGACTTCAAATTACTATGCTAAACTCAGCAAGTAATTCATAATTCACCTAGGTAATAAATCTATAGACCTAAAAATCTTCCTGCAAATGACTCTCTTTTGCCTTGCCCTAAAAAAGAAAAGTATAATTTTACCTTTGTCTTCTCTCTTCAAATTGTTCATCATTGCTTTAGTATGCACAAGTGAATTTGTGTTTTATTACCAATCTCAATTTCCACTGTTTTCTGAACTGCAGTTTCATAGCAGTTTGTCAATATTATCTTTCTAAAAGAAACCAAGCAAACTGCCAGGTTGTATTTTTAATGGTCTCCTGGTGATAATTAAAATGTCATTTATGAAATAATAGCCTGCTTGTATTACCAGACTTCAAGTAACTGCTCAGTTTTACTTAGACTGCATTGCTCTTTCCATATTGAAGACCTATAATTAAAGCAATTGAAGAAAGCTATATTTCTTTAAGTGTAATAAAACTGCAGAAAATCTAGCATATACCTTTTCAGGATAGCCTCATTTGTGAAGCTGTGGAATTTAGATCACACTCTCCATTCTTCCCTGCCAAGTCTCCCACTATAGAGAAGGGTAAGGAACTAGATTCAATAAATTATTTTAATGTTGCCACCAGGAAAATCTGCTTATACTTATAATAGAGAAGTGGTGGTGTAGGGTAGCAGTAAAGGTAGCATAGTAGCTATGTTGCTTGTGTCCAAATCCCAAATCCATCACTTGTCAACCAGGTAGATTGTCATCAAGTTGCTTAATTACCCTCTTCTCAATTTGTTCTTCTGCAAAATAGGGATAATAGGCCCTCCCTCATCAGGGCTTTTGAAAGTCAATTGATGTAAAATGCCTGGCACATACTAAGTAAGCACTGTGCAACTGTGAAAGATCATCATCACCAACAACAATATCATCACTATCAAGATCAGAAAAATACTTGCTTGGTGAGGGTCCACTTCAAAATACTCTGGGTCAGACCTTGTAAAATTACCAAGAAACAGCTCTGAGGTAGGTCACAAGAAATAATGATTCTTTTTGAGTTAAGCATAGGATTCTTACTATAAGAAATCACTGGTGTGGCCTTCTGGGATAAGCCCAGTCCTGGTAGTCAGGAGGCCTGGGAATTCCAACGTGCTCAGCTTACTGATGTTAGGCAAGTCATTTGTCCTCTGTCAGCCTCATTTTCTTTACTTGTAAAATGAGGTGTTGTACTAAATGAATTCAGAGGTACTTTTCAGCTCCAATGTCTTGTCTTTATAATCAGTTCTTTGTAAATGAAATCACATTTGGAGTGCACTGGGGAAAATTACCACTTAGAAGAACACTGTGATGACTAGAAAGTGCTTTGCTATGGCAAATGCTCCCTGTTGATGCTGGCTTATAAGTGTGGCTGTTCAAAACTCAAGTTTATTTACAGCCAGCACACCTATGTTGCTGTCTCACAAATGCCTGAAATGGGAAATAAGATTCTCTAATACAAGCTGCACCAAGCTTGCAGTCTTGACTTGGCAAGATATGAGTACACCTGGATGATGCAAGTTGTGGAGACTAACTTAGCACCCTTCTTCACTCCTGGAGTGTTGCCTGGATTCTAACTTCCATTTGTGCATATGTTACTGCCTCTCCCTCCTACTGAGTCATCTCCCCCTCCTACACACACACACACACACACACACACACACACACACACACGGGCTTGTAATAACTATGAATATTTTATATAACCCAAGGGATTTTGAAGTTATTAATTAAATTAAATTCATTCCTTGGGGGGGGACCTATACAATACACATGAATTCATGCTTTGAAAGTAAACATTTAATTTTTCTGTGCCAAAGAAAATAAAAAGGGAAGAAATATAATAATTGAGATTAAAATGTTCCTCTGGATAATTGTCACATAACAAAGATGATAATTAAAGTGTAGGAAGGGGATAAAAGAGAACTAACTGAATAAGCACCTATTTTGGGAGACCCCTAACACTAGATGTTTCTCATGAATGTTTTATTTTATCTCTAGAAGACAAGCATTATATTCCCTAGTTTACTTTTCAAAAAACATTCCACAAAGATTTCTTGTTCAGAGTCCCACATGGCCAGTAAATACTGGAGCACTAGGGTGTGACATCACCAGAACAAGCTTCATTCTGTTTCCTGGATGTCTTCAAGATCCCCATCTTATATTCTGCTTTGTTCATCTGCAACCAATATAATTAAAACCCATTTTAATATGTAAGTTTATATTTTATGGACTAATAAGATTATAAGTTCTAGACCTTTAACTTCAAAAGAGGAGTTATCATATTTGCTGTGAAATTTTCTTTGAATTTACTATATGCTTATAATTTTGAGTTTGGGGATGATTCTTTTGTGCTACTGCCAAATATTTGCTGCCTACAGTTGAAATCCAGACAAAAGTGGAGAATGATACATGACACCAGTAAATAAAATGCAATCAGATGACAAGAGCTTAATCTACTGATTGAATCCTCCAATCCAAAGAAAATTCAGTTGATTTTGCAAAGATGCTTAATTTTATTTGCAAATGCACTCCAGAAAACACCTCCAATTCAGATGCTTTCTATTTATTTATTTATTTATTTTTAAAATTTTGTTTATTTTTAGAGAGCAGGAAAGCGAGGGAGAAAGAGAGGCAGAGAAACAATATGTGGCTGCCCCTCACCTGTCCCCTACTGGGGACCTGGCCTACAACGCAGGCATGTGTCCTGACTGGGAATCAAACCGGTGACCCTTTGGCTCACAGGCCATGCTCATTCTACTGAGCCACACCAGCCAGGGTTCACATGCTTTTTAAAAAACAATATCTGAAATGGATTTAACTAGAAATTATAGACAGTGCTAGGTAGTAAGAACTGAACATTTTTAAATGAATTGTATTTAGATCACAAGGATAAATATAATAAGCAATTTATAAATAAAACACAGATGTAAGTGCTATATTATTCTTTTTTGAGCTTCCTACCATTGCTCTCTTTTGGCCCTGGTAAAAGTCTTAACCAGAACACCCATTATTAAACAAAAAGAAAAAAAGGTTATTTTTTAAAAAGAATAGAGATAACAAGTATTGGAAAGGATATGGGGAAGTTGGAGCATGGTGCAATGATGATAGACATGTAAAATCGTGTAGATGCTATGGAATAATGAAACGTCCTCAAAAAATGATAAAGAGCATTACTACATGATCCAGAAATTCCACCTCTTTATGTATACCTGAAAGAACTGAAAAGCCCTGAATTTAAAACAGCATTAATTACAACAGCCAAAATGTGGGAACAACTCTTGTCTCTCCACAGATTAATGTATCAGAAATTAGGTTTGTGCCTACAATCAAATATTATTCAGCCTTAAAAAGGAAGGATAGTCTGACACATGCTGCAACATGGATGAACCTTGAAGACATTATGCTAAGTGAACTAAGCCATTCACAAAAGAAAAATACTGTATGATTCCACTTTCATGAAGTATATAGAAGAATCAAATTCATAGACAGGAAGCAGAATGGTGATTTTCAGGGCCTGGGAGGCAGGGAAAATGAAGAGTTATTGTTTAACAGGTATGAAGTTTCTGTTGGGAAAGATGGAAAAATTTTGGAGCTAGATGGTGATGACGGTCACACTACAATGTGTGAATATAGTTAACGCCACTGAACTGTATACTTTAAAATGGTTAAAATGATAAATTTTACATTATATATGTGTATGCATACACATGCATTCATGTACACATATATACACGTGTGTGTATACATAGACATGCATGTGCATGTGTGCATGTATGTGTGCACGTGCATGTGTGCATATATCTATGCACATGTATCTGTGGACACGCATATATGCAGTATATGCGTGTGTGCACATGCATGTATGCATATATGTATATATACATATGCATGTGTGTATGTATATTTGTCACAATTTTTAAAAAGTGAAAGTTGGGCAGTAGAAAACACATAAGGAATTATCAACATTAGTTCAGTCAACCTTGTTGCCTAAACCAGAATTTATCCATATGAAAACTTTCAGCCTTGGTTTCTTCACATGTAAAATGTTGATGAACTGGGCTTGTGGCCAAGATGGAGGCATAGGTAGATATGCTTCACTTCCTCACACAACCAAAAGAAGGACAAAAACCAATTTAAAAAAAAAAGAACTGCCAGAAAAATCGAACTGTATAGAAATCTGACAGCTAAGGAATTAAAATAGAAACATTCATCCAGACTGGTAGGAGGGACAGGGACAGGAATCCAGGGCCACAAGAACATGTGATGAGGCAGTGGCTGGCTGATGAAGATATCCCACATTCGCATGTGAATAAGCCTGGAGGAACAACTAAGGAGCATGATAAACCACACAACCCAGGATTCCAGCATGGGAAACTAAAGCCTTAAAACCTCTGACTGTAAAAACTTGTGGGCGTTATGGTGATGGGAGAAACTCCCAGCCTCATAGGAAAAGTCCATTGGAGGGGCCCACAAGGTCCTAGAATATACACAAGCCCACCCACCCAAGAATCAGCAACTTAAAGGGCACAATCTACTTGTGGGAAGTGAGGGAAGTAACTGAAAGCATGGTGACAGCCAAGCAAGTGACATTGTTCTCTCTCTGATCCATTCCCTACATACAGTGCTGCAACACAGAGAAGTGGGTTTCCCCACCCTGGTGAATGCCTAAGGCTCCACCCCTTACAACATAACAGGTGTGCCCAGACAAAGAAATATGACCTAAATGCAAGAACAGATCAAAACTCCAGAAAAACATGGACAAAGCCAAAGAGGGGTAGGATCAAGGGTGGGAAATAGGGATGACTGGAGTGGGGGGCAGCTGGAAGGATGGAGGCAACTGTATTTGGACAACAATGCAAAAAGAAAGAAAAAAAGCTCTGGAAGAAAAACTAAGCGACGAGGAGATAGCTAACCTATCATTTGCAGAATTCAAAACACTGGTAATCAGGATACCTACAGAAATGGCTGAGCATGGTTGCAAAATGGAGGAAGAAGTGAAGGGAATGCCGAGTGAAATAAAGAAAAATATATAGGGAACCAACAGGGAAGGGAAGGAAACCAGGACTGAAATCAATAATTTGGAACAAAGGTAAGAAGTAAGCATTCAACCAGAAGAGAATGAAGAAAAAGAATTCAAAAAAAAAAAAAAAAAAGAGAGAGAGAGGTGTAGGAACCTCTGGGACAACTTTAAACATTCCAACATATGAATTAGAGAAGTGCCAGAAGGAGAAGAGGAAGAGCAAAAAATTGAACTCTTATTGGAAAAAATAATGAAGGAGACCTTCCCCAATCTGGAAAAGGAACTAGATATACAAGTCTAGGAAGCCCAGAAAGTCCCAAAAAAGTTGGACCCAAGGAGGAACATACTAAAACACATTGTAATTAAATTATCCAAGATTAAAGATAAGGAGAGAATCCTAAAAGCAGCAAGAGAAAAGGAGACAGTTACCTACAAAGGAGTTCCTATAAGACTATCAGCTGTTTTCTCAAAAGAAACCTTACAGGCAAGAAGGGGCTGGAAAGAAGTATTTGACGTCATGAAAGGCAAAGACCTACATCCAAGATTGCTCTATCCAGCAAAGCTATCATTTAGAATGGAAGGGTAGATTAAAGTACTTCCCAGATAATGTTAAGTTAAAGGAGTTCATCATCACCAAGCCCTTATTATATGAAATGTTAAAGGAAGAAAGAAGAAAAAGAAGATCAAAATTCTGAATAATAAAATGACAACAAACTCACAACTATCAACTATTTAACCTAAATAACAAAAACAAACTAAGCAAACAATAGAACAGAATCACAGAAATGGAGATCACATGGAAGATTATAGGTGGGGGGTGGGAATGGGGGATAAAGGTACAGGGAATAAGAAGCATAATAGGTAGGCACAAAGTTGACAGGGGTAGGTTAAGAATAGTATACCAAATGGAGAAGCCAAATAACTTATATTTAGACCCATGGACATGAACTAAGGGAGGGGAATGCTGGAGGGAGAGTGGGTACAAGGCAGCGAGGGATAAAAGGGAGAAAAAAATGGGACAATTGTATTAGCATAATCAATAAAATATACTTAAAAATAAAGTCCAATGTTAATGAACTAGGTTGTATGCCTGAAACTAATATAATATTGCATGTCAGCTGTAATTAAAAAATAAAATATATTTAAATAAAATAAAATGTTAGTGATGGTGCCAGATTTGCTCTTGTTTGAAATAATCAAATAAATCACTGGATAGTCATAGGGAAAAAGGCTCTTAGCTGGAACTCCTTTTGTGAGTCCGTACTCTTTTCCATTTTTCTAGTTGTCATAGCTCAGGTGGCTGAATTCCTTCCCATTTCAGAAATGAAATTCCAATTGCATAGAATTCTTCAATTGTCCAAAGTTGGAGAAAACTGACATTGATGAGTACTTACTATATGCAGGTGTTGGGATGATGTTCTACATTAGCCATCTCTTGTATGCAAAACTGGTTATACTATTCCTATTTTGCTGTGAGTAACAAGCCAAGAAAGACTAAGTAACTTGACCAAGTTTGTTCTTTTTGCTGCGTTCAGAAACAGTTTGATGGTGGAACCCATATATGAATCCAGGCCATCCCCTTAAAAATGGAAAAAAGAACAGGATAAAGGGGGCTGAAGATTACTGTTAATTAAATGACTATGTTATATTAATCTTGAATCCAGATTTCCTGTATTCACCCCATTCCCTGTATCCAAATAATGTTCATGAGAAGGAGCCCATTTTGTGCAGTTTATCTGATCATGCAAGATGGTTAAACTCAACTCAATCTGTCTTCTCCATGCATTCCCATTCCCCTCTGAAAGTATTTCTGGTTGTATAAGGTAGTCACATACATGCTCACAAACCAGTGCAGTCAGTCACATGGTATCAACTACACAAAATGTTGCTGTGACTCCCCCTGGGTACTTCTTATCATCACTTCCAGTGGTTTTTGCTATTTGTGTACCAGCTGCCATATACCACCAGCCACTAACCACTCTTCACAGGTGCTGCCATACCTGCTTCACACTGCCACTGTTTGTGAACACCCCTTTGCCATTCACCAGGTTCCACAATCTCCCCTGTATACTTGTGCTGCTGCCACTTCTACTTTTAGTCGCATTCTCAGCCAAGGACCCCAGGCAGAGTACCACCTTATATTATCGGGCACTGCTGTTCTTTTTGTATACAGTCACCACTGCACTGAAGCCTTTAGATGTCCAGTGCCTGTTGTAGGAGAAAAATCCTCTCTTTCTTTCTGAATAACCCTTTTAGACAAATACCAACTTGCACTTGCCCATGTCCTAAAGTCTAACAGGGTTTTAGTGAATGAGCCTTCTCAGGTTATATTCACATTCCTCTGACTCACTTAGAATATAGGGGCTAGGCTGTGAAAGATTTGAGTGGCAGACTTGAAGCTATCTGCAAAACCATTCCATCCTACTGACTTTGAGAGCATTATTAGCTCAAATTAGATCTTTCCTCAGAAAGTCTTTTTCTCTAGGCTTCTTTTTTCTTCATGCCAACAGTGTCCTGGGTAGTCTACTTCACCATGTCAGCAGACTATTTGATATAGGTTTAAATTCTAGTGGCAGGCACAGCTTAGACCCAGCCTAGGCAACCCACTACACATTTTCAGTCTCAGTTAAAATCTCACAAAAGCTCAGTTAGGTACATATTATTATTTTCAGTTTATAGATAAGGAAATTGAATGGCTGAGTAACTTGCCATTAAACTGCTAAGCTATTAACATTAAATATCAAACAGCTAGTTCATGGCAGAATCAAAATTTGAGTCAAAGTCTGTCTGACATCCACAGCCAGACACTTTACAACCACCCCACCTCTCTTCCTATGCTCTGGGCCGTACTCATAAAGCCCCAGCTACCTGCCTCAATCACACAGCTCAGCAGCAATATTTCTCAGGTGATGGCTATTACTACCTCTAAATTACTGCTGCATTTGGTCTACACTGCATCTTCATCACATGTATATGTCTCTTGTGCTCTACCTCATGGTGATGCTGTGCAAAGGGCTTTTCAGAAATTCAGAATTTTATGTGGGAAAATAGTGTTTCCTTTTATGCATGCTGACAGCGGGCTGCTCACACATTTATTAGTCTAACATCTCATTCTTAAAGTTGACTCCTGCTCTAATTGAAAAACCTCCATTTTTCAATTAAATGTCCCCTAGGGCTGAACTTATTCCAAAGCTTTTCAACTGATCTGTGACTCTCATGTTTAACTTTTTCACTGTGGAGAAATATATATGTGTGTGTGTGTGTGTGTGTGTGTGTAGTGTGGAGAAATATATATATATATATATATATATATATATATATGTTTTGTTTTTTCCAATCTGACATAGGTTATGTAAACTTCCTATCAGAAAACCATGATTAGTGACCTCTCTTACTTAGAAGCACTGATGTAATTTATTTGGGCTCATGACAGAAGTTTCAATTGTCTCCATTTGGCTCCCCTTGAATTCTCTATCATGAGGACTCAATTAGCATAGACAAGAGGAATGAGACTGACCTTTAGGTTATCATCT
Organism: Anoura caudifer; assembly: GCA_004027475.1. NCBI lineage: Eukaryota > Metazoa > Chordata > Mammalia > Chiroptera > Phyllostomidae > Anoura > Anoura caudifer. The sequence goes on along the minus strand of PVKU01008603.1, from coordinate 61,079 downwards.
AATTCTTTTCTGCCAATATATGATTGTGCTCTTCAGTACAGTCCAGAATATTACTGATTCTAATTATAAATTTCTCAAGTGATAGTACTTTCCCCCAAGGGGATTAAGTTAGTACTTTCAGATATTTTGGCTATTCTTTGAAGTATTCAGCTTGAATCTAACACTGTCTCTTACTACATTGGTTCCTGGCTGATACTGTTTTCTGGGAGATGTATTTTTAGTTCATTGATGTATTATATTTAGTATTATAGTTAATATAATGCTAGCTGCTATAATAAGTATGTCCTAGAATCTCAGTGCCTTATCATAATAAAAATGTATTTTTTGCTCAAGCAGCAATACATTGAAGGTGTTCCTGGCTTGAGAGCTCTCTTTCAAGTGTTCACTTAGGGATCAGACTTCTTCCTTCTCTCATCTCTACCATCTGCTGCTCATGGCTCCTAATCTAGAGTTGTCTCCATTTTATTTGTAAGAGGAAAGAAAGTCAAGGATTGTCTAGGAAGTCATTAAGAATCAGTCCTGAAAATAGCATACATTACTTTCATCCACATCCCATTAGAAAATAGGCTTTTTTCCTCTCTACACCCAAGTTGCAGTAGTCCCCCTTCATGTTGCAGGACCATTTACAGATCCCAAATTGGATATTTCTTGTTCAGTGAGGAGCAGAGGTGTATCCAGACCAAATGTTTGTCTGCCATGAATGCTCCTGTTCTCCTTCACTTTCCACCTAGTTACTCTTAGAATCTTTCTGTAGTATGTACCTGAAGACTATTTGAAGGGTATGTAATATACTACATTTCCATTGTAAAGCCATTTTTAAAATCTAGTTTACTTTGATGAACTGAGCAAGAAAGCTCCACTTTTGCTACCTTACCATGTAAATATTACGAAGAAAATACATCAGTACATAATTTAGTTTGTAATTTTTCTCCTAAAAAACTGTTGAGGGAAAAGTCATTCCTTTCTAAAGAGCACAGTTTACCCTTCCTACAGCCAAAGTTCTAACCATTACTGGCTGTACCTCTTTACACCTTTCTGGTGGTGTTGCGTCACTGGGAAGCATGAATCTTGAATGGATAGAAAAGGATACTAATGGTGGTGATTGTGTGTATGTGTATAATGGCCCTGACAGCATCAGGAAGCAACGCCCTTAGATAGAGGAATATGTTGTCTTTGCTTCCTGTAGTTGGAAAAGGCCAGGCAGCCCTGAGATCATGGTTGTAGTCAAGCTGCTTGTTCATCTCCTCCCACATTCATGCCTGGGCCTACAGCTAGCTCTGCCTCAGGGTCTCTGTGTAGATATTTCTTCCACCAAGTATGGGCTGATAATGAGTTTTTAGTAGGTATAATTTCATCTCTTTCTGTGTTTTCTTGATTATTTCAATAAAAAGTAAAAATTGAAGTTACATATTTGTTGCCACCCACCATCATAGTTTAAAAAGATGATCATTGAGAATTAAGTTTTTTATATGGAAATAAATTGGGCATCCTATTGACGCATACTGTGAACTGTGATCGTCTGTACTCATGTATATTATCATCACCTAGGACAGGATGGGAAAGGAAGCACAATATTCATTTGTCTAATAAATAGATAGGCCAGACTGAACTCTTTTATGTTTTTGATTAAAAATAATTTCAAATCACGAATGAACAATATTGCTTAAGTTCATCCTTATCAAATGTTTAATAGAAATAGATAAAACCTGCCCTCTATGGTCTTGTTGATCTGAACGCGCTATGTGTAAGCCTCAGAATACACTTAAGATTTCTACAAGGTATTTCAAGGGTTATTTGTAGAATTAGTTAATTTTTTTCTGACCGAACTTGGCAGATAAGGATGGTCATGAGGATATTGCACTATTCCCAATTTTGTATCTGTAAAATATGCTAAAATTTGATGTTCTGAACCTTGTCCATATCTCAGTTGGGATGAAGTATCTTGATTCTTATTATCTAATGCCATGAAGTCTGTCTAGAATTCATATATTTACCAATAGAAAATGATTGTCAAATGACACTTGTAAATTGTTTTATGATTAACATGTGGCTGAACATGCAAATCATTACCTTGTTTTGACTAACCTATACAAGCACTGTGACAGAAAGAAGTAGTAATCATTGTTACACTTATTTTTCATTTAATCTATAATATTTCCATCCTAAATAGTCACATGATAATATTGCTCTGGCCAGTACGTGGTTTTTCTAAGGTAGTATTCAATTTTCTGATTTCATCAGTTTAAGGTTTTTGAGAAGCATCTCAAAAGATACACATAAGTAACCACACACAAAAACACACATATGCATTCACTGTATTAATTATAAGTAATGTTTATCCTAATCAAATTTTATAAATTACTTTTCTGAGAATATTTGTGGTAATTCTATTAATTCATTTAATCATTTGAAAACTTAATTACATGCCAAATGTATAATATTAGCATTGGAAAATAATAGATAAATAGTTGGTCCCTGCATTCAAGTATCCTTTTTAAAAATTTTTACATATTGATTTTTAGAGAGAGTAAGGGAGGGAGAAAGAGAGACATCGATTTATTATTCCACTAATTTATGCACTCATTGGTTAATTCTTGAATATGCCCTGACCAGGGATCAAACCAGCAACCTTGGTATATCGGGACAGTGCTCTACTCCACAGAGATACCCAGCTTGGGCTACATTCAAGTGTCTTAAAATCTAGTTGGAAACAGACATTTAAAATATAATCCAAACATCCATCCATTTTGTCATTCATTCATTTATCTGATGAATATTAAGCACCTTCTTCTCTCAGTCACAGTGTCAGTTACTGGGAATACAGCTGTGAGAGATCAGCATTGCTTGAGGTCTACCAGGAAGGTTGGATGTATTCATGATTGGACCTATGGAAAGTATCAGAGTTAGTCTGAGACCACTGTGGAGGATATCCACAGAAGTAGGATTTGCAGTGAAGATAAAAGTTATTTGGAATTGACTCTAGAAAACCAAATAAGTAAATACTTAACCAGGGAGATGAGGCTGTTGGATCTGGAAATGAAAATTTCCTTTGGATCCATGGGGGCATTTTTGTTTTTTTCTTGCCTGTGGTTAGCCCAGAGAATAAATGCCCTGCTCCCCCAGTGAGAGTCAGGAACAGTGCTTAATGAGGTAATTAACAATTCAAATGGAGGCATAATAGGTGTTAACATCCTCACATCAACAGTTCCACAAGCAGAGTAAGACAGTACATTCAATTTAGGATCTGTAAAGGAGTCCCCTTTCTTTTTAAAATCTATATTTATTTGTTTATCTTTTATTTATTTTTATTTTTATTGTATTTTTCCATTATGATTTATCTCCCTTATTCCCTCTTCCATCTCCACCCACCCTCTACCTTGAAATCACTGCACTGTTGTCTATGTCCATGAGTCTTTTTTTCTTTTTCGCTCAATCTCCACACCCTAACCCATCCTCCTCAGTACACACACCAGAGCTGTTAGCTTGCTCTCTGTCTATGCATCTGTCTCTATTTTGCTTGTTAGTGCAGTTTGTTCATTAGGTTCCACATATGAGTGAAATCATATGGTATTTGTCTTTCTCTGACTGTCTTATTTCACTAAGCACCATGTTCTCAAGATCTATTCAAGCTATCACAAAGGGTAAACTTCTCTCTTTTTTTTTATTTTTTAAAATGTTTTATTGATTATGCTATTACAGTTGTCTCATTTTCTCCCTTTTAATCCCCTCCACCCTGCACACCCCCTCCTACCTTCATTCCCCCCCTTTAGTTCATGTCCATGGGTCATACATGTAAGTTCTTTGGTTCTACATTTCCTATACTATTCTTAACCTCCCCCGTCTATTTTCTACCTACCATTTATGCTACTTATTCTCTGTACCTTTTCCCCCTCTCTTCCTCCCACTCCCCTGCTGATAACCCTCCATGTGATCTCCATTTCTGTGAGTCTGTTCCTATTCTAGTTGTCTGCTTAGTTTGTTTTTTATTTTGTTTTTCAGGTTCAGTTATTAATAGCTGTGAGTTTGTTGTCATTTGAATGTTCATATTTTTTATCTTCTTCTTAGATAAGTCCCTTTAACATTTCATATAATAAGGGATGGGTGATGATGAACTCCTTTAACTTAACCCTTCTATTATAAATTGTAGATAGAAGGGTTCTATCCATTATCCCTTTCACTGTTAGTTCCCTATAAATTTTTCTTTATTCCACTTAATGTAAGCTTCATTTCTGCCTGGGTCCTTTTTATGCTGTTCAAGTATACAATGAGTTCCTCGGGCATCTGGATAACCAGTGTTTGAACTCTGTATCTGATAGGTTCCATATCTCCATTTTGTTTAGTTCTTTTTGGGGAGTTTTTTTCTGTTCTTTCATTATTGTCTCCTCATTTTGGCAGCTCCCCTATGTTTGCTTCTGTGTATTAGGTAGAGCTGCTTCAAGTCCTTGTCTTAGTAGCATGGCCTATTATAGAAAAGTGCACCTGTAAGTTGTATGGGGCAGAGTCTTAGGTAATCACCAGGGCAGGGCCACCAATTTCACTGCTTTTTGGGGGAGGGCTCAGAGAAAGGACAGTGCTGCTGCCAGCCTCTGGATTTTTGCCTGTGAAGAAGCTGTCTCTCAGCACTTGCCCTGTTGCCAGTCACTTCAATTTGTCCCCGTGTGCCTCTGGTACACTTTCAGATGTTGCCCAAGTGCTAAATCCCAGAGGGGGTGAGTCAGTGTAAGTCCTAAGTCTGTGGCAGGCCCTTTTAGAGGAGTCTACTACTAATATGGCAGTTTCTTCCACCACCTCAACCCCTACTGGTTCTTTACAGCCAGAAGTTACAGGGACTTAATCTTTCTGACACTTGAACCCTGTGCTGTGTGGTGTAGTCTAGGACTGAGGTCCCTTGCTTCCAAGGTATCCCTTCCAATTTTTATCCACCACACTTGGGTGTGCTACTTCCCATTCTGCACCAAAACACCTCTATGCACCACTCTGTGTTTCCATACTCCTCTGACCCTCCTACTTGTCTGGATATATATATATATATATATATATATATCCATAAAGAATATATATATATATATATCCATAAAGAATATATATATATATATATATATCCATAAAGAATATATATATATATTCTTTAAATCCTTGATTGTGGGATTTCCATACAGCTGGGATTTTCTGACAGTTGTGGGTTCTGACAGTTCTGATATTTGATTTGTAGCCTTGTGGCAGACTCTGGCCAGCAGAGTCTGCCTGTTGTGACTGAAAACGAGAACAAATGCACAGGCAACAGCAATCCTGTGGACAAAAAGGGAATGGCCTGGCCACTCTCTCAAGAGGAGAGCACCCTGACCCTTGCCTAGACAGGCTTTTATTGTTTTTCGGTCTTACATCAGAAAAGGATTTATTATCTATTACATAGAATATTATTGTCTACATTTTAGGTACAATCAAGGAAATGAAAATAACATGCAAAGGGGAATGGCGGTGAGCTGATTAAATTCACACAGACTTTGGAAATTACCTTGAAGATAGATAATACACATTTGTTGTTTTAGACCAGGATGATGGAGTTTTAGCAAGAGCAAGCCATAATAGTCTGTATGCATTTTCTAGGCCTGATTCCCATGGGAAAACTCAGTTTGAAAGTCTGGCTCCTGCCCACCACTTCACTTCTGTAGGTTTTCCATACAGAGCTGAGTCACATTTGTCAGACTAAAACAAACCAGTCCTCTACATAGTCTAGCTATAGTATTTGCTGTAGTTGTGCAAGAAGGCATGTTTACTTACACCTCCATCTTGACTAGAAGTCACATCATTTTTTCTTTTGCTTTCTTTATCCCTCCCTTCCCTCTCGCTAAAAATAAATAAGTAAAAACTTTTAAAAATAACACCTATTTAAGTTTTATCTGCATGTTTCTTTCATTTATCCAACATATTACAATAAAACAATACAAATAAATTACATAATAGATATTCTTCAGACTCTATTATGTGAAAGGAGAAATTTTAAATACTGAAATGATAGATTCAAATGTAAAACCTTATATAATAGTAAGCTCCTCAAGGGAAGGAGGAGATTGTGCATGTCACCACAGTACCACAAATGAGTAATCCAGAATGATAGAGACCAGTGTGTCTTAAAATCTAGTTTGGGGACCTTGACAAAGTTTTAAACAAAAACATAAATGCATTTTAGCATTATTATTGTTCCCTCCCCCCCAAAAAAAATGCCCTTACTGAATTTAAAGGATTGTCTTTATCCTACTGTTATGGTATCTTTTACATAAACTTTATTTTAGAATAGATTTAGATTTACAGAAAAGTTACATATATAATACAGGAAGTTCCTATATACAGCATATAATTCTGTTTTGCTGTAACATGACTGTGTCACCTTAAAGGAGACCAGCCTCGAGTGGATCTGCCTCAGGCTGGCCTTTAATGTATGGGTTCTTGACTTTGTGCAGGAAATATCTCACACATATGTCCAGGTGATTTTGAGAGGGCATCTATTAAAGCTGGGGACAGTGAAACAAGGAAGGACCTGGTATAGAGGAAGCAACAGGAGAGAGATTAAATGGGGTTGCCCTTAGCTCACTGTGAAATAAAATTCACACTGAAAACAGTGAGCCGAGTGGGGCTACTGTTAGCTCACTGAAAATTCAGAGAAAAGGGGCATTGGGGACAGTTTCAGGGGTTACCCTGGGATGAGCTGCTGCTGCCCATTGCTTCCCTGGTTGCAAGTCTCACTGGGGCACTTAGAGTTTAGAAGATGCAAGCCTGTGGGGATAGGTAATAGGGAAGAGAAAGGCACACTTTTTAAAGCCCGGGAGTTTAGGGGAGGGCTTAGGGAGGATCACAATAGAACATGTATTGGATTTTCCAAGTGTGCTTTTTCAAGGTTGTGGTCTGTAACAATTGGTTAATGCCAGGCAGGGGGTCATTAGCTTTGTAAGTGGTCTTGGCATCATCCGCCTAGTTTTGCTACTTTTCTGGGCCTGGAGATGAATATACAACTAAGGCCTAGATGTTATTTCTCATGAGGGAAAGATGGGGGGGCCTAAGCCACATGACCAGTGATATACCAGGGGAGGAAAGACCTCACTGGGGGTGAGGTCTGGTACCCATTTGCCCATTGCTGGGCAGCCGGGGCTTTCCTCCCAGGTAATCTTCTTTATCTGGCTGTAAATGCTCAACCAGTTTGTTCAGCTATCTATCTCAGTTTCCCATTTCACTTGCCAGGGAATTTTTCTAGTTTCCTACTATCCTGCCTCAAATGCTGTATATTTTATAGCTAAAGTGTCCAGTGAGTCATTGCTGTTAAGTAAAGTCCATACTTTACTAAGATTTTCTTAGTTTTTACCTAATGCCCATTTTCTGTTCTAGGACCCCACCCTGTTTACCATATTACCTGTAGTTGTTGTGTGTCCTAGGACTGTGATACATTTTCCTTGTTTTTGCTGACTTTCAGAAGTGACTTTTGATGACGTTTTGATGTTTTGAGAAGTACTGGTCAGGTATTTTATAGAATGTCTCTCAACAAGAATTTGTCTGATGCTTTTTCAGGATTAGACTGGGTTATGGGATTTGGGGAGGAAGGCCATTAGTGATGAAGTGCCATTTCATCACATCATAAGAAGGTGTGTAGTATCAATGTGACTTGTGACTTGCCACTGTTGATGTTATGCTTGATGACAAGATTGAGTGGTGGTTTCTTTTTTCGAGGGGGTGTGTTCTTCACTGTAAAGTTATTCCCCCCACTTCACCTTTCCATAATGCAGTGTTTGGGGAAAAGTCACCACATGCAGCCTACCCTTAAGGGATGGGGAGTTATGTGGCAGCTTCTATAGGGAAGGTGCCTTCTACATAATTTACAAAGAATTCCTCAGTGCAGAAGATTTGTCTGTTCTCCCCCATTTATTTATTTATTTAAACATTTATATCAGAATGCACTCATAGATATTTATTTTATACTTTGGGCTATAAGTGAATATATGGTTATTGTTTCATTTCTCATACTGTCCCCATTAATAGCTCTTTTTAAATAGAACTATAATGATAGTTGATTATTGTTTTGTGTGTTTTTTATTTGTTTAATATCCTCACTGGGCCCCAAATTTTGCTAACCCTGTGTTGTCACTTTAATTGGGAAGGAGAGGACTAAGAGGGATGCATTTTTTAAATTTAATGAGTACATGAGTAAATTTAATTAAAATGTACATGAGTTTTATCTTTGCTAATTTCCCAAGCATCACTAAGATGACAGTATAACTGGAAAAATATATAGACCCATGTCAAAAAGGAAAATGGGAGAAGACTGGTGAGGTGAGGTCAACATATTTTCAGAATCAGGAAAATGAAAGGAAGAGAGTATCTGACTGACCAGAGCAACAGAAATGTAATAAAATGTGAAAGGCTGCAGTGAGGAATACCAGCTCGGAACTGTCACCTTCCCGTGGAATCCTGAAGAGTCATTTACACTGGAGGCACCAAGGCTTGATGAAGGTGGGATTAAACTGGGAGCTCAAAATAGAAGTAATAGTTAAAAGTCTAAAAATAGATCAGTTGACCCCAAGCCTCCCATCTCAACCACATATAGCTAATCACCTGCCATTCTACTTTTTCAATGTAGTCAAACACCAGTTGGTTATTCTCTGGAGAAACTACAATTGAGAAGCTGGAGCCTGAGAAGAGGCGTAGCTATGGGTAGGGGCTTGATGCCAGGCTGAAAATACGAGGTTTAAGGAAAGGTCTACAGAGCAGCTTCTAGCCAGACATAAAACACCAATGCAGGAAACTGGATGGTTTTTCTCTGGAGAAAGCACATAGCTCCAGATTTTGAGGTACTCCACCCTCCCCTACTAGCTCACTGACCAAACAATATACTTTGAAAACCACCAGTGGACAAGACCCACCCACCCACACAGATTGTACAATCAACTTTTTATCTAATCCAATTTTAAATTTAAAAACACAGCAAGGACCACTAGATATTCAATATGTGATGAAACCTCAAACCTGAAAGACAGAAACCAAAAACTCAGATAAATTGAAAACAAATTATGGGTTTTGGGAAATTTTTAAAAACATAATAATTAATGTCATTAAATGGATGCAATAGCTTAGAATATGAAATGTAATGGGATTAAGCATTTTATACTTAAAATTTAAAAAATTCATGATTAGGCCCTGGCTGGTGTAGCTCAGTGGATTGAGCGTGGGCCTGTGAACCAAGGGATTGCGGATTGATTCCCAGTCAGGGCACATTCCTGGGTTGTGGGCCAGTTCCCAGCGGGGGACCCATGAGAGACAACCATACATTGATATTTCTCTCCCTCTCTCACTCTCTCCTTCCCTCCCCCTCTAAAGATAAATAAATAAAATGTTTAAAAAAAAAATTCATGATTAATAAATAAAAGTTAAGACCATTTACTAGAAAGTAGAACTGACTGGGTAATCTAGGAATCTGACTCAGAAGAAACAGGAGAGAAATCAGGAGGAAGAAATAACCAAAGAAGAAATTAAAAACTTAAGTTTAATTGCCTCAAGATTCACCACCCATCAAAAGTAACAAAACACACACACTTACAAATATCAAAGTGCATTGTCATGGAATTTCAGGACAGCAAGGAAAGGAAAAAAATCGAAAGTTCCACAATGGCAAACATTGGCCATAAACAAGGAATCAGAATAAAAGTGGCATCACACTGCTGAACAATATTAGAAATAAGACAATGGAGCAAGGCCTTTTAAAGTCTGAAATAATCAATTTTCTACACCTAGAATCATACCAAACAAAACTATTAATATAGTGTAAGGGAAGAAGAAATTTTCAGATATACAAGAATGTAAACCTATGCTTCCCAAACACCATTTCTTAAGAAACTACAGGAAGATTTACCCTTCAAAACAAAATTTTAAACCAAAGAAAGGTAAAACCAAAAGTTCTAGGAAACAGGGGGGGGGGGGGGTATTTTAATAAAGGAATGAGTCCAGGAATGCCCTGGTAATGGTAAAGGCAAATCCTAAGATTTCAGCTGTGTAGGTGATCAAGGGAACTAACACTTCAGATCAGGGGACAATGGAGAGCTCTAGAAAGTCCATCTCCAAGAGAAAAAGGGAACTGCTGAATTACCTGTTGAGTTTGAGTATGTGGGAAATAATTGGAAGGTATTGTTAAAGAATGTGGGGAGAATGAAAAATTAATAATGTTCAAAATAATGATAACAAAACAAATAAAGGAAAAATAAAATGTGAAGAGAAGAAATACATAATTCAACAACTTCTTTAGCAGTGAGCAATATTTATATGCTCATACATATAAAAATATCAATTTAATAAGAAATTTGAAAGAATATTGAGGAATTGTGTAAGAAATGAAGATTCTTCTGTTATAATATGATATCAGTAAGTAATACCTAAAATGGGTAAATCAAGGATAACATAAGAAATGGAAATAAATATCAAAGAGAATAGCAAAAACTCAGAGCAAATAGTGGTTGCCTCCAGACAAAGGAATTAGAGGATTACCTTTATAAGCCTTGTAAGACACTTGGACTGTCTAAATTATGTAAGTATATTACTTCCAGAAAAAGCTATAATTTTAAGTTATGTATAGGCATACATTAATGTTAGGATTTCACAGAAGTATCTATTGTTTCGGCTGCCTATGCTGTGAATATAACCAATCTAAAATCCAGGGGCTTAAAATTATTTTTAATAATTATTAACCAAGAGCATTAATTTTTTTTATTATTTCTCATGGTCTTGCAGATTGCCTAGACTCAGTTGATAGTTCTGCTCAATATTGTTTGGCTGAAGGAACTTGTGTGGTCACATCCAGTAGGGGAGATTGATGAGAGAGCTTCAGTTTTCCTCCATGTATTTGCTTTCTGCACATTGAGGCATGCCTTCTTTCAGTCCAGCATGAAACTTTGGCCTTCACGTAGCATGACGGTTAAGCTTTAAGAGGGAGCATTCTAAGAAGACATGCCCTAGCTATCAAACACTCATCAAGTCTCTGCTTATAGCATGCCTGCCAGTGTCTTATTAGCCAATGTAAGCCGCATGGACAAACCAGAGTCAGTGTAGAAAAGTTCTAGACCAGGACATAGATAGTGGGACGCATGGTTAAACCACTTTGGAAATGTTAAACCACTTCTCATCTTTGATATATGTAAATATTCTTTACAGTTGGCATAACTGAAAGGACATCAATTTCTTGATTCCCTCCATAACTGATTATACAGCATTAGAGGAGTCATAAGTTCTGAGGAACTCAGCAAGAGACAACATGAAAGCCACCAAAAATCTCACTAAGGACTCACTGGCAGCAGTTTTATTTTTCCCTATTGATCATTTGCTATTTGCTGTTCTGTCTTGTTTAGTTTTAGAAATATGTTATAACATTCTGTCTTTTTAATTTGCAATTATATATGCTTCTAAAAATTTTGAAGATTAGTAGACTAGTAGTGATAATTAACATATATCAGACATTTATTACATGTCAATACTTTGCCAGATAAGAAACTGAATATTAAAATTTTCTGGAAACATCACAGGTATTCAAATTAAAATGTTATGGAAAATATGTATTCTATCATTACAAAACCTCTCTAGGTTTGCCTTTTTTTCAGATGTTTGTTTGAAGAGAAGAGCTAGCTTACCAGACAAAGCTTATTAGAAAATTCAATATCAAAAATTATAATCATTGCTTTCCCACATGTATTTTTCTTCCACTTTTTTTTATTCTTTTTTTTTTTTTTTCTAAACAGGCCACACCAAAACCAAAACCCACCATAGATAAATGGCATCTGAAAATCCTCAAGAGTTTACTTTTCAGGTTTTATTTTTTAAATTTTTTTCATTTATTTAAATTGTTGTTCAAGTACAGTTTTCTGTCTTTTACTCCCATCCCAGCCCTCCCCCCCAGCCCTCCCCAACACCCTCCCATTTCCACCACCCTAATTTTTATCCATCTGTCCTTTATACTTGTTCCTGTAAACCCTTCCCCTTTTCCCCTGAAATGCCCCCCCTTCTCCCCTCTAGTAACTGTCAGTCTGTTCTCAATTTCAGTGTCTGGTTATATTTTGCTTGTTTGTTTGTTTTGTTGATTAGGTTCCTGTTAGAGGTGAGATCATATGGTATTTGTCTTTCACTGCCTGGCTTATTTCACTTAGCATGATGCTCTCCAGTTCCATCCATGCTGTTGCAAAGGGTAGGAGCTCCTTCTTTCTTTCTGCTGCATAGAATTCCATTGTGTAAATGTACCATAGTTTTTTGATCCATTCATTTACTGATGGGCACCTGGGTTGCTTCAAACACTTGGCTATTGTAAATTGTGCTGCTATGAACATAGAGGTGCATAGGTTCTTTGGGACTGGTGTTTCAGGGTTGTTAGGATATAATCCTAGCAGTGGAATTGCTGGGTCAAAAGGTAGATCCATTTTTAGTTTTCTTAGAAATTTCCATACTGCTTTCCATAGTGGTTGTACCAGTCTGCAATCCCCCAACAGTGTACTAGGGTCCCCTTTTCTCCACAACCTCTCCAACACTTGTTGTTTGTTGCTTTGTTTATAATGGCCATTCTGACTGGTGTGAAGTGGTATCTCATTGTGGTTTTAATTTGCATCTCTCTGATAGCTAGTGATACTGAGCATCTTTTCATGTGTCTCTGGATCCTCTGTATGTCGTCCTTGGAGAAGTGTCTGTTCAAGTCCTTTGCCCATTTTTTAATTGGGTTGCTTGTCTTCTTAGAGTGGAGTCATGTGTTTATTTTGGAGATTAAACCCTTGTCTGAGTTATCATTGGCAAATATGTTTTCCCATACAGTTGGGTCTCTTTTTATTTTAATACTGTTTTCTTTAGCCATGCAGAAGCTTTTTATTTTGATGATATCCCATTTGTTTATTCTTTCCTTGAGGCTCCTTGCTTTAGGGGACATATCAGTAAAAATGTTGCTGCGTGAAATGTCTGAGATTTTCCTGCCTATGTTCTCCTCTAGGGCTTTAATGGTGTCACGGCTTATATTTAAATCTTTTATCCACCTTGAATTTATTTTTGTGCATGGTGTAAGTTGGTGCTTGAGTTTCATTTTTTTTCACATTGCTGTCCAATTCTCCCAACACCACTTGCTGAAGAGGCTATTTTTACTCCATTTTATGTTGCTGCCCACTTTGTTGAATATTAATTGACCATAGAGACTTGGGTTTATTTCTGCGCTCTCTGTTCTATTCCACTGGTCCATGTGCCTGTGTTTATGCCAGTACCAGGATGTTTTGATTACAGTGGCCTTGTAATACAGTTTGATATCAGATATTGTGATCACTCCTACTTTGCTGTTCTTTCTCAAAAGTGCTGCAGCTATTCAAGGTTGTTCATGATTTCATATAAATTTTTGAAGTGTTTGTTCTATGTCTGTGAAATATGCCATTGATAATTTAATATGGACATTTTGATGATGTTGATTCTTCCCATCCTTGAACATGGTATATGTTTCCATTTGTTTGTGTCCTCTTTGATTTCTTTCTTCAGTGTTGTGTAGGTTTCTGCATACAGGTTTTTACCTCCTTGGTTAGGTTTATTCCTAGGTATTTTATTTTTCTTTTTGCTATATTGAACGGGATTTTTTTTCTTGATTTCTGCTTCTGCTGTTTCATTGCTGGAATACAAAAACGCCTTTGATTTCTGGATATTGACTTTGTATCCAGCTGTTTGGACAAATTCATTTATTAGGTCAAGCAGCTTTTTGGCTGAGTCTACAGGATTTTCTATGTAAACTATCATATCATCTGTAAACAATGATAGTTTGTTTCCTCCTTTCTGATTTGGATGCCTTTTATTTCCTTTCCTTGTCTAATCGCTGTGGCTAAGACTTCCAATACTATATTGAATAGAAGTGGTGAAAGTAGACATCCTTGTCTTGTTCCTGATCTTAGTGGAAAAGATTTTAGTTTTGGCCAATTGAGTATGATATTCACTATAGACCTCACATATACTGCCTTTATTATGTTGAGGAATGCTCTCTCTATTCCCCCTTTACTGAGTGTTTTTATCGTAAACAGGCATTGTACCTTATCAAATGCTTTTTCCACCTCTATTGATATGATCATGTGATTTTGTCTTTGCTTTTGTTTATGTGAGGTATTACGTTTACGGATTTGCGAATATTGAACCATCATTGCATCCCAGGGATGAATCCCACTTGGTCATGGTGTATGATCTTTTTAATGTATTTATGGATGCAGTTTGCCAATATTTTGTTGAGGATTTTAGCGTCTATGTTCATCAGTGATATGAGCCTGAAGTTTTCTTTCTTTGTTGTGTCTTTATCTGGTTTTAGGATTAGGATGATGCTGGCTTCATAAAAAGAGTTTGGGAGTCTTCCTTCATTTTGGATTTTTGGGAATAGTCTGTGAAGGATAGGGGTTAGCTCTTTCTTAAATGCTTTGTGGAATTCTCCTGTGAAACCATCTGGTCCTGGGCTTTTGTGTGTCAGGAGTTTTTTGATTACTGCTTCTATTTCATCTGCTGTTATTGGTCGGTTCAAGCTTTCTGCTTCTTCTTCATTGAGTTTTGGGAGATTATATTTTTCTAGAAACTTGTCCATTTCACCTAAGTTTTCAAATTTCTTGGCATACAGTTCTTCATAGTAATTTCTTACAATCCTTTTTATTTCTGAGGTGTCAGTTGTAATCTCTCCTCTTTCATTTCTGATTGTGTTTATTTGGGTCTTCTCTCTTTTTTTCTTGATGAGCCTGCTTAAAGGCTTGTCGATTTTATTTATCTTTTCAAAGAACCAGCTCCTGGATTCATTGATCCTTAGAATTGTGCTTTTAGTTTCTATATCATTTAATTCTGCTCTGATCTTTGTTATTTCTTTCCTTCTACTTGCTCTGGGCTGTCTTTGTTGTTGTTCCTCCAGTTCTTGTAGGCGTAGGGTTAGGTTGTTTGTTTGAAATGTTTCTATCTTTTTTAGGTAGGCCTGTATCACTATGAACTTCCCTCTCAGGACTGCCTTTGCTGTGTCCCATAAGTTTTGGGTTGTTATGTGTTCATTTTCATTTGTTTCCAGAAACTTTTTGATTTCCTCCCTAATTTCATTCTTGACCCATTCATTGTTTAATAGCATGCTATTCAATCTTCATGATTTTGAGGATTTTGAGTTTTTCCCCTTGGGGTTGGTTTGTAGTTTCAGTCCCTTGTGGTTGGAGAAATTGGTTGGTATGATTTCAGTTTTCTTGAATTTGTTGAGGCTTGTTTTGTGTCCTATCATGTGGTCTATCTTTGAAATTGTTCCATGTGCATTTGAAAAGAATGTGTATTTAGTTTCTTTGGATGATGGGCTCTATACATATCAGTTAAGTCCATTTCATCTAGAATGTTGTTCAATGCCACAATATCTTTGTTGATATTTTGTTTAGAAGATCTATCCATTTTTGACAGTGGGGTGTTAAAATCCCCTACTATAATTGTATTGCTGTCAATGTCTTTCTTGAAGTCCTCTAAGATTTTCTATATGTATTTGGGTGCTCCTATTTTGGGTGCATATATATTTATGATGTTTATGTCTTCTTGGTGGATTCTTCCCTTAAGTATTGTGAAGTGACCTTCTGGATCTGTCTTTATGGCCCTTCTTTTGAAGTCTATTTTGTCTGATATGAGTATTGCTACCCCAGCTTTTTTTTCCTGTCCATTTGCTTGGAAAATTTGTTTCCAGCCCTTCACTTTGAGTCTGTGTAGGTCTTTTGTCCTGAGGTGGGTCTCCTGTAGGCAATATATGTGTGGGTCATGCTTTCTTATCCATTCAGCTGTTCTATGTCTTTTGATTAGAGCATTTAATCCATATACATTTAAGGTTATTATTGATAGGTACTGATTCATTGTCATTTTTGTACCTGTGTTCCTCTCTCTCTCTTTTCCTTCCTTTCCTTAAATTAAAGCAGTCCCTTTAGCATCTCTTGCAGAACTGGTTGGTATAGGTGTATTTTTTTAGACTTCTTTTGTCTGGGAAGCTCCTTATTTGGCCTTCTATCTTGATTGAAATCCTTGCTGGGTAAAATAGTCTTGGTTGCAGGCTTTTGGTTCTCATTATTTGGAATATTTCTTGCCATTCTCTTCTGGCTTGGAGCGTTTCCATTGAGAAGTCAGCTGCTAACCTAATCGGGGCTCCTTTGTGTGTTACTTCCTTTTCCTCCCTTGCCGCCTTTAAGATTCTCTCTTTGTCTTGGAATTTTGCCATTTTAACTATGATGTGTCTTGAAGTGGGCCTTTTTGGGTTCCTCTTGATTGGGACTCTCTGTGTTTCCTGGATTTGTGTGACTTTTTTCCTCATCAGATGAGGGAAGTTTTCCATCATTACTTTTTCAAGTAGGTTTTCTATCCCTCGTTCTTCTTCTCCTTCTGGTATCCCCATTATACGGATATTATTACGTCTCATATTGTCTTGCATTTCTCTTAATCCCTCTTCATTCTTTCTGAACCTATTTTCCTTTTCTTGCTCTTTCTGGGTGTTTTTTTCTACTTTGTCCTCCAAGTCACTGATCCAGTCTTCTGCTTCATCGATTCTGCTTTTCATTCCTTCCACTGTGTTCTTCAGTTCAGAAATTGTATTCTTCATTTCCTCTTGGCCCTTGTTGATAGTTCCCATTTCTTTTATCATGTTGATATAGTTTGCCTTGAGTTCATCGTAGCTTCCCTCTAGTTTCTGGTAGCTCTTTGAGAGCTCATGGAACTCCCTGACAACCATTCCTTTGAACTCAAAATCTGATAGTTGAGCTGCCTCCATTTCATTTAGCATTCTTTCTTGTGCTTCCTCCTTTCCTTTCATTCGGGGATTGTTTCTTTGTCTTCCCATTGTTTTGAGACTCTTCTTGTCAGCCTCAGCTTCTTAAATTGATCTGTTCTGGCTTCCTGGGTTTATGGTGCGAACTTCTGTGGTAGAATATCTGTGAGATTCAGTGGTGCAGTCTTCTTTGGGTATCCTGGTGTTCACAACTTCCATTGTTTCAGCTATTGGGATGCTCCCTGTTGGGGTTCAACTCTTGTGTTTTCACAGTTCCAGGGTTTTTTTTTTTTTTTTTTTTGTCTCCCTCTCTCTCTCTCTCTCCCTCTTTTGGTCTCACCTAGGATCATGGATGCAAGGTCTTAGTCTTCCACAAAGCCCCCTCCTGTGGTCCTAGAGCTGCTCCCGGTCACAGGGCCTCCTCTGGTCTCAGGGTGTCCTCTGGTCACAGAGCTGCCTCCGTTCGCTCTGCCACCTCTGGTCCCAGAGCTGCCCCCAGTCACAGGGCCTCCTCCAATTGTAGGGCCTCCTCCGGTCGTAGGGCCTGCTCTGGTCACATCTTTTTATTCTTTATTTACTTCTTCTTCCATCTTTTTTTGTTATTCTTTCCATGTTCAAATGAAATACCATAGAAAAATTTGACTATCCATAGAATCTTTTGAATGTCAATTATCATGTTAGTTGCCCTTGTCAACTGCAGTTATAACTATACACCAAACATGACTATTAAAAATGACTGAAAGCACTTTGCAAATGCAAGATGTATGCTAAACACTGCTTCCCAGTAGTGTATAGCTCATTTAAATGGTATTTGATCTGGTATAAAGTGCTATTTTAAGCATTTTTGAGCCATCATAAATTTGATACCTTCCTTGCTCTTTGGGTTTCAAATTCCCAAAATGTTCTTCATTGTAACCCAATATTCCTTCCAAACTATACTACACTAAATTTAAGTTAACTGAGAATAGCAGCCAGAAAAGGCCTCATTCTCTCAGTAATTCTTGTGTTTATAATAAGAATCTGATCCAGGATATCACACTTCATTAGAGTATATCTCCCTCAATTGTGATGCCACTTCTACAAAAAATTAGGAGGTTTTTTATCCAGAATTTATATATTAGAGAGTGAAGGTGATAATTCCAATGTGCACCAAGATAACAAGTTTCTTTAAACCAATCAAAATGACCAAGAGCATTTTACCTTAAGGAGATAACACATTACAAGACTAACCTATAAATGGTAAAACTTGAGCAATTTTATTTATTCAAGCTTAAAAATGTACAACCTTAACCTAATGATAAAAACTTGAGCAATTTTATTTATTCAAGCTTAAAAATGTACAACCTTAACCTAATTTTGCTTCTGCCCCATAATTATTAGAAAAAAAGTTCAATATTGAATTGTTGCAACTAGACCTGTGAAGTCAAGTACTGAGAACCATCACAGACATTGAATTTGTGAGTGCATGTAGGGTGCAGAAAAATTGAAAAAGGAACTGAAAGGTGAATTAAATCAAAATAAAGAATCACAAACATACATAAATAATATAGAACAAATCATTTCATTGCATTTTTTTTAAGTTGCTGGTGCTTGAGTCAGAGCAATCTTTACAAATTTGGGTTATTTCTGGTAATCACTGAACAAATGTTGTTGCCCGGTATTTCTCACGGTGTAGTCTGTAAAACTGTAGCCCAAACAAGATAGTCTAAGGGAGAAAAGGGTTTCCCATCCCTTGTAAAATTCCTATTCCAGTACTGTTAGACTCTGGTTCATTCCCATAACTGTCAGTGCACGTAAGGTATTAGCAGATCTAAGAACTCTTGATTTAAAAACTTCTGTTTTATTTGGTTAACTATCTCCCTGTTTTAAATGGTTATGAAACATTTTTTTCTTTTCTTTTCCCCCTACTTTTATTATCTACAGATTTAATGTTTTCTGGCTATACTTTAGGAACACTGCTCTACATAGATGATTTTAAATTTCAAGGCTATAAAAAGTTTTTAATGTTCAAAAATGTTAACAAGATCTATTGACTTAGAGTAACAAAGTCCAGATTTTAGTGAATTGAGTGAGAATTAATTACAAGAAAAGCAAATTGTACAAACCCTTTGAGAAATTGTTTGGCAATAGCTCCTAAAGCTGAACATATGCCTACACCATGACCCAGCTATTTCATTCTGTCCTGTTGGAATATGCATGTGTATGTTCAAAGAACAGTAATGGATATGGCAGCTCTTAATAGTCTCAGAGTAGAAATAAGCCAAATATCATTGACAAAAGAATGAAAAAAAAGAATTGTGTGATATCCATGCAATAGAATATATACTATGTAACAATGAGAACAGAGGAAATATTGCTACCCACAAACACAAAAAAATCTCAAAAACAATTTGCTCAGCCAAAAAAGACAGACAAAAAAAATCATATATACTGTATAATTTCACTTAGACACAGTTTATTTATTAAAAAGGACAAAACAATCCATGATGGTAGAAATCAGAGTAATGTTTGCCTTGGGCAGGATGTAGTGAGTAGTGACTGGAAAGTATCAAGGAGAGACTCCTGGAATTTTAACAGTTTTCTAGGTCTTCATTTGGGTGTTTGCTTTGTGAAAATTCATCAAATTGTACACTTAATGATTGTGTCATTTTCTGTAAGTACACAAAACAGTTTAAATGAATTAATAGTTGTACATAAACTTTTATTTCTTTTTTCTATTGCTGTTGGAATGATTAATGTTTTAACTTTTTTTTCCTTTTTGGCCAGTAAATTGCTTTTTTTAATGCTAGTGATATTGGACATGACTTAAAAGATAACTCTACCTAAAAAAGTCTAACTCTCCATGCACCCAGACATTGCACATGCATTTTAGAGCTAACAATGGCCTACCATTATTGTTTCTTCGGGTATGCGTGCATGCATGTGTGTGAACCAAGTTCATGTAAAACATGCAAACATGCAATAGTATTATTCTTTTATTTGCTCATTTAGTTAACAGTGTTCTAGGCACTATAAATGTGTGAACAGAACAGAATAAATCCCAGATTTCATGGGTTTGCATTTTACAGATATGATACATGAATGAATAAATTCATGAATGGATAAATAAGCGAAAATAATAAAACTTCAGGTAGGGATAAGGGCTATTAAGAAAGTAGAGCAGAGCAAGGGTATAGTGACTGTGTGTGTGTGTATTAGGGGTCACCTATTATGGCTGAGGTGCATGGTCAGGGAAGACCTCTCTGATAAGAGGAGATCTGAGCAGAGTCCTGAATACCATGAGGGAGTAAACCAGACAGATTTCTGGAGGAATAGAAGCAGAGACGTTAACGAGTTGTTTGATAAATTGGCTCTGGAAGGTGATTGTGGAATAGAGAAGTGCTAGTTTTCAGCACATATTTCAAAAGTATAATGACAGGATTGGTAATATATTGGATATTAAATATATGAGAAAAAATCAAAGATGGCTACCAGTATTTTGGCCTGATAAACTCATAGATTAGAGTTATTACTTAGTGAGAGGGAGAAGCTATAGGATGTACAGGTTAGAGAGGTTGGAGAGTTAGAACGTAGAGTTGAGTGTTCAGTTCGGAGATGCAAAGCTCACATTCATGTTTGGGTATGGGCCTGGCAATTGGAATATGTGAATTTGGAGTTCAGAGGAGAGGTTGGAGCCAGGGATATAAATTTGAAAAGTTATTAGATTCTAGATGGCATTTAATACAAGAAATGAGTGTAGATAAAGAAATGAAGTAGTTTGAGAACTCATACTTGGGGGTGTTAAATATGTAGAGGTTGGGGAGATTAGAAGGAGCCAGGAAAAGAGAATAAAAAGCAGTAGTGAATGAATCAGGAAGAGAGTCAGGGGTATGTGAGTTTGTAGGCATTAAGTGAAGAAAATGTTTCAGAAAGAGACTTCTTGATTGTCTAAAATGCCACTGAAAGTTCAAATAAGATGAAGACTGGGGAAGGATCATTGGATCTGTAATGTACATAGGTGTCTTAGGAACCAAAATAAGAGGAATTTTGTTGTTATGGTGTGGACAAAAGCCTGACTGGAGTACATGATCTGAGGAGAAGAATTGGATAAAGCTGAGTATGGAATACTCTTAAGGGACTTTATTCCAACAGAGATTGAGTGGTTGTTAAGAAGCATGTGGGGTAAAAGTAGGATTTTAAAAATGATTTCAGATACTCTAGCACTTGTATATATGGTTAAAATGATCTAATAAAGAGTAAAGAGAGGGAAATGGGTGATCCAGGAGAAATGGAGGAATGGTGTTCTTGAGTAGATTAGAGGGAGAAGAAAGCTGCATGTCAGGAAGATCTACAAAATTTTCACCCTTATAAATGTAGGTACAGCATTTAAAGAACTTAATTCTAATTAAAGGATTAATATTCCACAATTTTTCTTTTAAATGTAAATGTCTCATTAGATGTATAAGCTCATATTTAATCCAGACATTTCTGTGAAAGAGAAAAAAACTTAGAGCGCTCATTTGTCGTGCGTTGTGGTTGGCTATAGGTGTGTTGATGCACTGTTTGTTGTTATTGAAACTTCCAAGGCATTTAGAAAATGTAACTATATCTATTTTTGTGCAGCATTCACTTATCACCTAGAGTAAACTATTATGTTGCCATTCTAATATTCAGGAGACTTCTTCATATTTCTCACTTCTGAAATGGTCAGTAAAAAGGAAAATGTAAGAAAAATGGAGAGAATAAAAACCTGAAATTCAAGGTTGCTTATCAATTATGAATTTTCAAAGGAGTTATTTAGCAATGCTAGAATAACAGAGGTATCCTAGAGAAGCCTTTTTATTTTTGTAGAATACATGTTTTCACGTATTTTATATCAATGTTATTTCAATAATATTATAAACTATGATTTATAATAAGTCACATTTTTTAAGGTCATCTTGTATATAGATGAAATGATCTCTGAATTTTTAAGATTATTTTGCTTGATTGCATAATTTTTTCTATGCCTTAACACTACAAATAATAGTCTTATATATTATTATCAAGGAGAAAAAACACTATTCTAAAATAGCTGTGTCACTTAAATTATAAAAAATGATTATACAAATGTATAAAAGTATATTATCTGATGGAACTTCTCAATAGTGTTAGGACATTTAAAATGTCCATGGTATTATATATAACATGGCTTCTTCTATGCATAGCTTGCTAATTCAGGAGCCTCCTGTCTTCTCCCTTCTGGGTGTACTTATAGGACAAAATCATTTGAACTTTTGCTGTCTGCCTCCTTTTTCTGCTATGGCTGTTGATAATAGCCCTATCCTTTCAGTCATCCAGGCTAGAAAACTTTGTTAGCCCTCTCAATGATATTTAGCTATTTATTATGTTAGGATCAATCTTGTTGATGTACTTTTCACACATTTATTCCCTCCACCATTCCTATTCACTATTTTTACCTCTGTGCCTTTTCTCAAACTTTCCAAAAACATAGAATTTTCAGAATTTCAAGGCCAGGATATGTACTCTATCTGGTATTCCAGCTTTCTCTCCTTCTATTCCCTATTCACCATGTATGCCCAAGAAAATTGGTCTTCACCCTTTTCCACTACTACAACATGACTCTCACACTTGTGTGAGCCACGTGCTAGAGAGAAGAGACATTTTTCTACTTACATTTTCTAGAGAGACATTTACACATTTATGGCTTTCTAACCTCCCCCAATTCTTGATGTACCATCCCAAGGGTCAGCTCATTTTCACCCTCAAGACCCTTCCTATAGTAACCATCTTTGCACAGTGTTCGCAGGGCCAGGCTCAAGCTCCTTTTTCATTTTACGGATGACAGGCAAGGCTCAGAGAGGTTTAGTGATTTGTCAGCATCACAGAGCTAATATGCGCAGCAGCCTGGAATGCCAACAGAGGTTGCCAACAGCAGGGAGCCGCCTGCTTTAGGCACGCAGCTGCCTTCTGAATGTTCTCTGACTGAAGGAAGAAGTAAATGAATTTGTCATTTTAAATCTTTCTTAATTTAAAATTGAGAAGCACAGGAGTAACTATGTCATGAAGAGGCTTTCAGGACTAGAACAAAGTAGATTATTAATGATATGCACTGAAAGATGAGAAAATAGGGAGTTGTCCATGAAAGAACAGTTTAATGAAAAGCAAATGTTTTAAACTTTTACATATGTGTTTTAATGCTCAATGTAAAAAAGATCTGGAAATAACCTAGAAGTACAGTCATTAAGTGCTTACTATGGAGCAGACATTTTTGGACATTTTGCATGTATGTATTAATTTCTTATTTGGCATTATGCTAATTCTGCAGATTAAGTATTGCCACACCCATTTTAGGGTTGAAGGAAAGGGGGCCAAAGGCAGGAAGTAACTTGCCCTGGGTTAAGCATTGGTGTTCTGACTGGAATTCAGAGTTAAAGGACAGCTGCATTTCACTGATTTAGCTAAATGTTAAGATTGTGTAGATGGAGGATAACAGTTTTGAGGTCACTTTTTAATCACACTTTTATATACGTGTAGATAGCTAAAGGTTTTGATGACAATAAGGACCATAGACCCTAATGGCTTGCATTATAAATCTCATATAAAGAGAAGAATAACTTTAAAAGAACTTCAGAAATTATCCAAATTCCTTTGCTAAATTGAAATTGCATCAGCACCAAAAGTGATGAATTACTGGATGATTGGGTAGAATTAAGATTCCTGTCCTCACCACAAAAACTCCCAAGTATTTAATTGTAATGAAATTTGACCCCAAACAGAAGTTTTTCCTTTTATTTATAAAATGTAAGATGTTGACTCAGGGTTGACCTAAATCCACAGATTAAATAGGATTAATTCTTATAATATTGAAACATTGACCAGAATATAAGCAGAACTAGTCCCTGTGAGCCTGCTCTTTCCTTGGGAGAGCATCTAGTCAGATCACTAAGTAGGTGTTGTCCAGCCCAATCAGACCTGCTGTGGCGCAGCGTGTTTGTTGTCATCTTCTAAAATTAATGGATCTCCCTTATCGGCAAAATTCAAAAACTTAGTTTCCTTTTTACCGAACAACTTGTTCATGTTCTGCTAATACGTATTACCAATTAAGAAAAAACTACCTACTTAAATATTACTTTGATCTCATCACATTTAATTTAGACCCCAAATTCTATGAGTTAAATCAAATATAAAAGGGTCTTACAGATCTAGACTTATCTGCAACCTCAAACACTGTCTATCCACAGAAATACTGTGAATTCCTTTGGATACATGGTTGATTAATATTTTAACTATAATCTTTGGCATTGCAACAACTTTACACACTTTTTTTTTCCAATGACTATCCCTGTGGAGATCAATCCCCACATTGGATATTTTGATTTGATAAGTGTGATCTGAAAAAGAATGTGAGTATTTTGACTTTAAAGGGGCCTATGCTACTTCTACCACAGAATTTATCATGATTCTTAGAGTTGCTTCTGAGAAAAGCCATCAGCCTGGGGATCTAAAACATGGCTTAGATGACTGAGGTCATATGGCACCAAGTTAATTTTTATTTGGGACCTCAGCTCTGGCTCATTTCTTGACTCTCTTGAATGGTTCTAGTTTATTGTTTTTTCATGCTCTTAGTTTCCCAAAACTTGTGATCCTAGAATCGATGTGCTTTGTACCATAAACCTAATGGCCAAATGCTTGAGGAGACTCCACTAATTGTCACAGTGGCCAGGCTCAGCAAGGTGCATGATGCCCCATGTGGCCTTTTAGCCCTGAACAGAGTACTTATGGTCCCTGAGCAGCAGTCCTTCCAATAGCGTGAAACAAATTTCCCCTAAACTAGCCTTGCATGCTTAGCAAGCATCTTGCACTCTTCCCCTGTCAAGTCATGAAACCTGTTTGGTATAGTCTCCATCATCTAGCCAGTGTCTCAGCAGGATGTTAAGACTAAGACAGAGCTCAAAAACATGCTATTAAATTACAATAATTTTATGTATTTGCAAATTCTTATTTCCTTTCCCTCATTCTTATTACCACTACTATCATATTGTCAGTCGGTGAATGTTCTGGCAAGAAATTTCTATCAAATGAACATTCATTTAAAACAAATCTCATTGTAATAACTATGTGTGGAGTCAGGTGGGTACTTGACACATCGAAGGGACCACTTACCACTATGCTGTACTCCTGAAACTGATACAGAATAACATTGAATGCAGACTGTAATAGAAAAAACATCTCACCAAAGAAGAAAGATGGAGGGGGAGTGGATATATTTTCAGACATAATTATGATGCCTCCAAATTTCACTTTTGAAATGCTAAAATGAGAAACTGCAAAGCAGAAATTTGGTAGAAGAAGCCTAGAAGAGAGAAAAATTCCAAGAATCCCTTCTGGGGGATGTAGTGAGAAACAGGAAAGATATGGGAGATCTCTGCACAGTAACAACAAAAAATCTCTTTTCAGAATCTCTCTCTGTCTAACGTACATACCATTATTACTCAGCATCATCTTAATAATGACTCAAAAACTCATTGCTTATGGTTATCAGATTCAGCTGACAGTGAAATTGTCCTGAAAGAATATGTTTCAGCCCACTTAACTAGATACAGTAGTGTAGATTCAACTGCTTCCCTGACAAAGAAAAGAGAAACATGATTCTAAAGTTCAGGTCACTTAAAACCACTCCTTCAATAGTGTATAAATAGCAGATGTCCTTTTGCATTCATTCTGCATGTCTCCGTTGCAGTATGTTCCCATTAGATGTTTATTATTTTTTCCTATTGTTTGGATTCCTTAAACTGCTAAAATGTCAATGAGTAGCAAAGAAAATTCTTCAGGCTTTTGTGTGGTTATTGTTGCTAAGGAAACCATTTCCTTTTTACTGCTGTGTATGGGACGTCTGTGCCACACTGACTCTGCTACAGAAAGACAGATAACATCAGGAATACAAAGTGAAGAAGGAAGGAGCATAAATGAATGAAATAGGGAAGTAATACAAATAGAACTCCTTACTCCTATTAAATAACACCCTGATAGTGATCCTTTTTAATATTAGAAAAAAAAAAACAAGATGTGTATGTGTAATTCTCAGTAGCTTGTGCTATCTTTATGTCTATCATGGCCACTTCTGGTCTGGGTCTCTTGTTTTCCCTGGTGACACTTACCCTAAGAGATCACTTACCAATATTTTACAAACCTCATCCCAGCCATTATACTTCACAGAGAGAGAGCAGATATGTATTGAGACTAGTGGCAAAGTTACAGTGTTTGAGGCAGCATGCCTCTTGTCCCTGTAGTCTTCTATCATCACTCCCCAGTGCTACTCTACCCACATCCTTCTCATCGCCTATCCTCTTAACTACCTTTATGCCCTTACTTTCCTAAGTTTCATTACTCCTACTTTAGACTATCTCCTGCAAATTTTTCCTGTCCTCCCTGGAATATTTGTTCATTAGTTAATAATTAATACAATTATCTCTTTGCTTCATACCTTGATTGAAATCTGGCCATGCCCTGAGGATCCTGCTGCTTCTGCAGTCATTTGAAGAGGGGGCTGCCCATTCTGTCAAACCCACAACCCATAGAGGGCAGGTAAAAGAGCTGGTCTCTGCAATCTCCTTTACTGCTTTCAGGCATTACCCTTCCATCCTAGTCTAAAATCTCTCCTCATCTCTATACCCCCTCTTCTCACTGATTCCTACCTCTGATAGTTACCTGCCTCTTGAGGACTCCCTTTATTCATTGGAGCCAGAATTGCAGTCTTCCTTCATGCAAACCTAAGCAATTTCAATATTCATCTAAGTGACCCAATGAATAGCTTATTCTCAGTTACTAAATTTTTAAATTCTTCTAACTATTCAGTTTCAGCCATCAACTGACCTGCCCAATATCTTGGGTTTGTTACAACTGCCAAAGTCTAAACATGAGTCCGTTTCTCCCATGAAGTCAACCCTACCACATCCTGTCTCACCTCCTCTCAGAGATCTCCAGCTCTTGATGTCAATGTCTTCCTGGCATTTCTGCTTCTCCCTTTTTTTTCTACCACTCCTGACCCCTGGTGTTTCTTTCTTTACCCATTCCAAAGACTATACATATCACTGCTGCTTCCTGAGTTCTTTGTTACCCTTCTATGAACTCCTGTTTCAACTGTGCTCCACTGTATTTTGACAGCACCTCCCCAAGACCCCCAACCTTGAGTTCATGCTACCATTTGCATCCTCTACCTTTCCCTGGGACAGATAATTTTTGAGAAACTCATAAGTTGCTGCAATTTAACACTTTTATAATACAAGATTTTCATCCTGAGCCTTCTCCTAGGCAACAATTCCTAACCCTCTTGTCCGTAATTCAGCCTTATAAGAAGCACAATGATTGTGTTCAGAGCAAAGACTTAAGAAGCAAACACTATCAAATGGAAGAACAGGAATTCAAATGCAGGTCTGTCTCTGCCTGAAGCCCAGGAAGATTTTTTATTTGTATATTATTGTTGATATTGACATGAGAATAAAGCTTTTGTTTCTAGAACAACTTCCTTTTGAAAGGACAAAAGAATTTTGTGTATATATTTTTCACACTGTACCAATTTTATTTAAAAATATCTAGATTAACACAAATCACAAATTGTTTTATAACATAACCATTTAAGTGTTCCCATGATTATATTTTGCCACATTAAATTTGACATTTTTCCATGTCATTTTATTCATTCTCCCTGGGAAACCCAATTCAGTTTCATGACTTCAATTATCACCTCCAGAATGCTCCCCAAAGCCAATCTATAACTCTCGCTTCTCTTTTGAACTTCTGTCCTAACCACCCAATGTCATTTGGACATCTGTGCATGGGTAGTCTGCTGTCACTTCAAAATTGACATGTTGCAGATTAATTTGTCTTCCTATTCCCCCTCCAAATCAGTTTGCTGGCTTCAATATTTCTATAATATATACTTTATCCAAAGTTCAATTGTTGATGTTAATATTCATTTTCCTTTGTCCCTCTCCAGAAGATATATTTTCTTTTCTTGACCTCAGTTCTTTTACAATCAGAATTTCCTTGTTTATTCTTGCTTTGTGTGGGGAATGACACATAATCATTTCCTCACACTTTTTATCTTTCTAGATGCAAACTCTTGGTGAATATTTCCTTTTGTCTATAAGTCTTAATGTACATATCTCCACTTATCTCTTATTTACAGATCTATTTCAGCCCTACTTTTACTTATCACTCTCTTTATTAATGAAATTGTTCAGGAATGAATAGATGGCTATTTTATTAAAGCACATCAATTTTATTAAAGTAAATACTTCTCAAACTTGGATGTGACTGTATTGTTAAAGTCCCATACAGGTACAGAAATTGACACACAAAGATATAAATAAGTGTAAAAACTCAGTGAGGCAATTCCATTTTTATTTTTTTGAGGTAACTCATACCTCCATACTGCTTTCCAAAGTTGCTGCACAAATCTGCATTCCCACCAACAGTGCAAAAGAGTTCCCTTTTCTCCACATCCTTGACATCACTTGTTGATTGCTAATTTATTGGTGATAGTTATTCTGACAGGTGTGAGGTGATGTCTCATTGTAGTTTTAATTTGTATTTCTCTGATGATTAGTGACATTAAACATCTTTTCATATGTCTATTGGCATCTGTATGTCCTCATTGGAGAAGTTCCTGTTCAGGTCCTTTACCCTATTTTAAATGGATTGTTTAGTTTTTTGGTATTGAGTTGTATAAGTTCTTTATAAATTTTGGATATTAACCCTCTATCAGATGTATTGGCAAATATATTCTCCCATTTAGTGGGTTGTTTTTTATTTTGTTGATGGCTGCCTTATAACCCAGTGATTCCATTTCTGGGAATTTATCCAAAGAAAAGTAAAACACTAATTCAAAAGAATATAAGAACCCCTGTGTTCACTGTAGCAATATTTACAATCACCAAGATTTGGAAGCCACCCAAGTGTCCATCGATAGATGAGAAAATAAAACAACTATGGGACATTTACACAATGCAATACTACTCAGTCTTTAAAAGAAGAAGGAAGAAGGAAGAAAGAAGAAGAAAATGTTACCCTTTTTGACAGCATGGATGAACCGGGAAAACATTATGCTAACTGAAAAAAACTAGTCAGAAAATGACAAATACCATATGATTTCCCTCATATGTGGAATCTAATTAACAAACTGAACTAACAGGCAAAATAGAGACAGATTCATAGACAGAGCACAAGCTGACAGCTTGGGGTGGAGGTTAGGGTATCAAGGAATCAAGAGAAAAAGCAAAAGGACTTGTGGATGGATAACAGTGTGGTGATTGAGGGGGGTAGGTGGAGGTGAAAGAGTGTATAGGGAGATATAAGGTAATGGGGAAAAAAATACAATGAAAAAATCTGGAAAAAAAACCCACTCAGTGAGAGCTGGTGCTCTAATATTCCTGTACCCTTGATGCTTTAAGCAGGCCAAATTTAAGGTGAATTTAACATTAGTAAGCATCAGCATGGGAAATTATTTAATATACAAACAAACAGTGTATGCATTTTGACAATTCATGATGTTCCTAAGTATCAAGATTTAAAAATCATTAACTGCCTGAACTAAGCCCTATAGTGTTACAGAACACACACACACAGGGCCATAGGGGGTATGATATAGTATTACCAAAAGGACCCCCACTAGGTTCAATTGTCTACCGCCTTAGGAAAGAAGTCTCTCAATGACAGAGATTTGTGAAAAGGAAAGGAAATGTTTATTTAATGCTATACAAACTTAAAGTAGTGACCTAATGTCTCCATTAAAATATCAAAGTCCTTTTGGATACCCACAGATGCCCACAGTGCCCTGCCCTAATTCGGGGTACCATAATTCAGGAAAAGAAGCAAACGTCCATGATTCAGGCTCCCAGTACCATCAGCTATGTCGCCATCCGGGCAAGATCTCTAATTAATCCAGAGCCATGTGCACCTTCTAATGGCCTACTGGCAAGACTTCTTTCACCCTTCTTCCAGGCAAAGTCTCTCCTGCTTCCCAGGCCATGTGGCCAAAGGGAGCACCCCAAAGCTGCATGGTCCTCTTCTACCAAAGCTGCAGGGGTCTCCACTCTGGCCAAAACCACATGGTTCTTCTCTCCATCAAACCTGCGGGGCTCTGCACTCTGGCAAAGTCATGTGGTTCTCTTTCTAATGGCTGCCATGTCTGGGTTTAAACTTCCTCTGTACCCCCATTTCCAGCTCCTCCCACAATCAGTTACACCTGCCAGCATTCCTGTATTATTCCAAATTTACTGGGCTGCCATTGTGAGTCTAGGCAGGTGTGGCCCCATGTCATGGAGCGAATCTTTTCCAAGTTTCATGTAAGTGTTGTAACTTGGGGGACCTGCCCCCCAGTTACATTTTGGGGGGAAGTCCCTTCCATTCCCCTGGCTCAGAGCATGGCCACAGCTACTTAACATATCTATGCAACCAGTTAAAGGTTACAGATATGTTAAATGACCATGCCATGGATTAGCTGCAAAGCTGTGGCTGCACAAAACAGCTCTGCATGTTCCTGCTCCATGTGTCCCTTCCCCAATTCACACCTGTTGGGGGGGGGAAGGGATGAGGACATCTTATATGTCTTTCTAATATTTCCTAGACACCTTGAGTTCTGGACCCCATTCCAAATCCCTATTTGGGCCCCCCCTCTTGGCTGCACCCTGTATCAATAACAATACAGAAAATACCATTACTTCTTTTAAAAAATTAACCTTTTCTGAACTATACACCTACTACCAGTCTCCTTCTGTTTCCCTTTTACTTCCTGAAGTGTATAGAATTTTTTAAAAGAGTGGTTTCACAATAGTCATAAAATAAGCTGTCTAATAAAAAACTCAACCAATGGGTAGAGAGAAGAAACTGCTAGATATGTTTATACATTATACAGCTGAAAAATAAAAACAGTATCTCTCTCCTGAACCCAGCCATTTTTTCTTTTGTTTAGATTTTTGTTTTATTCAGATTATAAGTTCCCAAAAGCAAAGTCGTACTTATACAAATGTCTCCTTTGGTAACTTTGGGACACTTACAGAAGTCTTCCCACTATTACCAGAGAAAATGTACATTTTGTTAAGCTGCAAAAATGAAATTGGGTTCCTTGAATTTGAAATTAGTATCATGAATATATAAGTGACTACATAACAGCATCCTGCACATGACTTTGATTATTAAATGAATGACACTTTGAAGTCATTCTGGTATGTTGACAACAAGGCTTTGCAGAGAAGAAAGATCTCCAAGAAGATTTTAGATTTTTACTGGAAGAAAATACTAGAAAGCTCTGTATTTTCACTCTCAAGTGGGCCAACTGGGCAGGTATTCAGACCAAGTCATAGCTAGGACTATTACAATTGCTGTCACACTTCTGAGAATGTCATTTATCATATGAGCTCATGTGATAATAAGGACTCAAAAAGACAGGGGAGCACCTGAAGGAAGAGGTGCTGTAAATTATCATAGAGCTACAGTTTGTCCTCCTAGAATAGGGCTTTAGGATGATGTCAATGTTTTTGACAATAACCATTTTACTGGTGGCACATTTTTTAAAAAATAACTTTAAATGTAAGTCTTAAAGGTCATTTTGCATTTTGGCAATTGTAAATTCTTTGGGGAAGGTATTATCATCATAAATGATGTTAAACAAATACTTGAGTAACCCAAAACCATGAAACTCTTGGAAAAAAGCATAGGGAAAAGCTTCTTTATGTTTATCTGAGCAATGATTTTTGGCGTATGACACCAAAATCACCAGCCACAAAAATATTAGAAATAAGTAAGCTAGACTACATCAACTGATAAGCTTCTGCACAGTAAAAGAAGTGATTAACGAAACAGAAAGGCAACCTACTGAATAGCAGTAAATATTTGAGAATCTCATTTCTGATAAAGGCTAAATATTCAAAATATATAAGAAACTTACACAACTCAATAGCAAAAAAACAAAAACTATCTGATTTAAAAATGGCAAAGACCAAAATAGACATTTTTCTGAAGAAAATATACAAATGGCCAACAGCTACAGGAAAATGTGCTCAACATCACTAATTATCAGGTAAATGCAAAGCAAAGTCACAATGAGATATCACTTCACACCTGTTCCAATGGATGTTATCACAAAGAAAAGAGATAAGTGCTAACAAGGATGTTGAGAAAGGAGCTCTTGTGCACTGTTAGTAAAAATTGGTACAGCTACTCTGGAAAATAGTATGATCCCAGACATGTATACAATGCAAGCATCCATCGAGGCATGAATGGATGAAGAAAATGTGGCATATATATACAATGGAATACTATTCAGTCATAAGAAAAGTAATTCTGCCATTTACAACAACATGGATATATCTCAAAGACTCTATGCTAAGTGAAATAAGTCAGACAGGAGGAAAGATAGTGTATGATCTCACTTATATGTGGAAATAGAACAAAGAGTAGGTTGGTGGTTGCTAGAGGGAGAGGATTAGAGGGAATGGGTGAAGGTACTCAAAGGATACAAACCTTATTATCACTTTTTTCCATAGAGGGCTGTAGTCAAGAAAAAAATTTTCATATTTATATGACTATAACCGACTTTTAAAAAGTATGTCCAAGTAGAAATAACTGTCTACTTTTATTCAGTGGAGAGAGCCCAACCCCTGTGTGTAGTTTCAAAGGAGAAAGTGAGAGTTTACTAGTAGGTGGGGAAGTTCTGAGAACCTCCACATGTTCTTCATAGCACAGTCACTTGACTATAGGGCCAGAGACATGAAGACAAGGGCATAATTCCACATGGGATAGGGGAGTATCTATCCAAGAAATTTCTTCCCTCTAAAATTGCTCTAGAAGAGAGACATCCATTTGCTAGTATTTCATTCCACCATGTTGCGAGCAGAAAACTATGCCAGGTATGGAAAGGGAATGCAAGGATGTGTTGGGTAGCTTATTTGGGGAACCTGCAATTGTATTGTTCTGGCAAGACACAAGAAGTATATATGGAAATATAGCTACCTGTAATTGCAAAAAAAAAAAAAAAATGGTGGATGTACAATCTGGCAATTCATTACAGAGGGCAAACCAGAACTCGCTTTGTGTGTAATTGAGCATGTCAAAATCATCAAGATTCCATTTCCTCAGCTGTTAAATAAAAGGCTTGGACCACTAGACAGTCTTCCAAGTTCATGTTCTCGAAGTGGAGAGCTTCCAGCTCAGGAAGGATGGGATTTCAGGCAGAAAGGAGAAGGGAATATGATTCTGTCTGGGGAAAGACTTGAGAAAGGCATGGAGATAGAAATTTGTAAAGTTATTTGGAGCATATAGAGCAAAGCAATCTGTCCTTAGTTTTTTGTATACATCTTCACCTGCTGACTTGTTCTCCAAGTAGCTTAATTACAAATCAAAGACATTGGCTCTTTTTACTCTCCTCACTCTCACACATGTTTTCATTTGTCTGCCTCTCTGGACAATTACAAGCCTTCAATCCAAACATTCTAGGGTTGTTATCACAACTTCAGGATATGATAAGAAGCAGTAACCCTCAGTAAATGAAGGAATCCAGAGCTGAAGCCCATGAAATCAGTCCATGTTGTTGCCAGCTTTGTACAAGTTCCAAGCTAGTATATCTCCAGGGACTGTTGGGATCACATTTGTCAGCAAACTATACATGGCCCTGGGCAAGGAATCAGAAGACCTATATTTATGTCTCATCCAGGTTTGCCCTAACCACAAATTTCTCTTCAATAAATCACTCAATTCACTGAGATTCAGTTTCCCTACATTTCATATGACAATAGTATTCTCCCTGCCTCTTGCAGCCATTTTTGTAAGACATAATACAGGCTATTTAATATACGTGAGAACTTTTTGAAAAAAATACCAAGTGCTAAGCAAATATAAGCCATTATTATGATTGAAGAGCTTTCTAGATATACTCACATATATTAAAGGCTATAGTAGTCACAAGATGAAAAAAACATAGTAATAGCTAAACTGATTTTATTGCAATACTCTTCCTGAAAAATTTTGCATTATTAAGTGTTCTTATTATATTGAGGCTTCTTCCTACCTACAGTGGTTAACAGTAAGAGTAAAGGTAGAAGTTGAAAAAAAATGTAAAATAATGTGATAGAAACATGCAAGTAGAAATGAGTGTTTAGGTAAATATATTTGAGACTGAGTACCATAAAATTCTAGATCTTAGAGTAGTCATTGACTTAAAATCCATCTAGGAAAAATGTTTATTGACTATCTCAAATATGGTCATAGTAAGCATTTTAGTTTCTTTAATTTCCTGTAAATGATAATATACTGTGCTTTTATCAGTAGGTAGTAATGTGTATAAGTAATATAAACAACTTACCAAATGTACATAGTAAGCCTTTAGAAATAATTTGATCAGCATCACTATAGCTGCATTTTTAATTATCTTTGACCATTTTAATTTCATAATTACATTATCACATTTTTCATTGCACCTTCATGTACACAAACTTTCAGGTAGCTTAGTTAATTTTATATATGCATATATACACATGCATCAATATATCAAATATATGCATACATTCATATAAAATTAATATATTCATATTCACACACATATCTACACACACACACAGGTATTCAGGTGAAATTTCCAATATTTGATCATTTATCCCAAAAGTGGAAATTTCATGGTTTTATCTAATACATAAGAGTGTTTTATTTTAGATCTATATTACATCATTTGGTAGTTTAGATTAACCTGTTATACCATACTGTGTAAAGACCTACAGAGAAATATTTGAATAGAAATTTTTTACTTTGTCTTATACATTTAAAGAGAGAACAAATACTTAATAATTAATAAATCTCAGTCAAACATAATATCTGAGGATTTTTTACTGTAGCTGAAACTTCATACCCTTCTCAAGGGTATGAAAATATACTAAAAATAACTATATAGCAAGTTTAAGATATTCACTTAATTAAAACTATTAATTTTGTCAAACTTTGTTTTGCAATTGGTTCTATTTGTATGATAGTAGAAAAATCTGAGTTCTTTTTCAAATTGTCATCTAAAGAAAGCTTCTTTTGCAGTATCCCAGCCAGAATGAGGGACTGCACGTGGGCTGTGGCCTTATCTGTGGTTAACAAATTTGGGACCAAAGGTCAATTAGGTCAAAATTATGACCAAGATCAAGTAGGTGCTGAGGCTTCATGGAGCACTTTCACAGGAAATGATAAAGGCTTGGTAGCCTGTTCATCATCTCGCCGTAGAAGCTGGCTTTGCTTTGTGTAATCATGTCAGTGTGCCTCCAAACTTTTTCCTTTCAACAAAATGGAAGCCCATAAGAGACTATCTTTGTCAGTGACTCAATACTAATCTATGTCTACTTTCTGAAGAGCATCTCAGAACACATTTGCTACCAATGATGACAATGCTTTTATTATTGTTTTTTGTTTGGTTGTTTTTATTTTTCATTATTGTTTTTTAACAGAAAGAGAAAACATTTTCAGGAAAGGAAATGGGAAGAAAATATAACCAACAGATTTTGCAGAGGAGTTATAACCTGATAGAAACACCACTTCAGGGCTGAGATCAGACTCATGTTGAGGCATGGAACCACACCTCTCCTTCCTGTAGGAATCTCCTCCACTGCTTTAATTTTTCCTGGGATATGAATGATGCACATAGTAGAAAGAAGGGTCTCATAGTATAGGTGAAATAAAAACTTCCTATTTATTCTGGACCCAAATCCCATCTCTACCACTTGGTAACTGTGTGATATGGGGCAACATAACTAACTTCTCAGAGTCTGGTTTACTAGTCTGTATAAATATCTTTGTCATGGAGCTGCAGCGGATATTAATGGAAGAGAAGCATGCAGAACAGTGTCAAGAACATTGTAGAGGCTTAATACTCAGTAGCTATAGTGAGATAATCATCTAATTTTGGATTGTTTCATCGATTTGTTAGAGTTGGGACAGAGTTTTAAAGATAGAAGGTTTTATTTTGTGTGTATAAGTACAAGTTTTCCTTCTACCAGTAATACATTAATGACAGAGACCTCCAAATAAGTTATTTATTTAAGGACAGTTACAATTACCTTTTTTCTATTGAAATCAGTTCTGGTAGGCAACTCACTTGCATTTCCAAGGTGACCTCAAATAATTTACATAATTTGCCATAAACATATTTCTTTCCTTGATGAGAAAAAATAGGGTAGTGTAGATAGCAATATGGAAGTCTTTTAAATGATTGTGTTGTGGTTATTTAAAATAAAGCTACAAAATGATTAGATAGTCAAAGTATATGATAATTGCAAGCAATTCCACTTCTGGTAACATATCCAAAGAAACACAAAACACTGATTTGAAAGAATATATGTACCCATATGTTCATTGCAGTGTTATTCACAATTGCCAAGATTTAGAAGCAGCCCAAGTGTCCATCAGTAGATGAGTGGATCAAAAAGTTGTGTAAAAACAAAGGAAATTTTACTTTTTTTGACAGTATAGATGGACCTGGAGAGTATTATGCTAAGTGAAATAAGCCAGTCAAAGAAAGACAATATTAAATTATTTCATTTATATGTGGAATCTAATGAACAAAATGAATAAACAAACAAAACTGAAACAGGCTCATAGATACATAGACCAAACTGATAGCTGTCAGAGAGGAGGGGTTTGGGGGTTGGGATGCTGGTTGAAAAAAGTGAAGAGGCAAAGCAAAAAAAAAAAAAACCTCATATACACAGAGAACAGTATGGTGATTACCAGACAAAAAGGGGTGGGGAGAGGTACAAGGGAGTAAAAGGTAGATGAATGGTGGCTTGACTTTGGGAGGTGAACATACAATGCAATATATCGATGACATATTATAGAATTGTACACTTGAAACCTATATAATTTTATTATCTTGCTCTGCTACTTGACTTAGTTTTAGACCTTGGGCTCTGTCTCTCTGCCTTTGAAACTTCCCCTGGCCCTTTGAATTTGTTGCTTGTATTTACAATGCCCAGCATTTGAATATTGCTTCTGCCAGTAGATCTTGGCTTCATGTTCCACTTTGTCTCAGGGCACTTTGTCTAGATTGATCTTGATGTCCACCACACCTTCTGTAATCTTTCACACACAAGTAATCTGTGTCTGCCTCATTTGTAGCTGGGATAAATCATAAGCTTACAGTTTTAAAAATAAGCAATTACAATATGGCAGCTACAGACACCCATTTTGTCAATCAGACCACCACAGAGTACCTTTGTAGTTTCTCATTTTAACCTTTACAGCTTATAATAGATTGCTTTCACTGTCATGTTGGCCTACTTGTTTTTATGTAATGTATTTTTGAGTTAAAAGAAAAATGTCTATCTAAAAATCTATGTTTTTTTATTTATTTAGGTTTCTTTTTCTTCAACTCAAATTCACAAATCAAATTGCTCAAGGCAAACCGGCCTTTTATTTCATTGACAATGTGAGCTGGTAAATGTCCAAAAGCTATTTCTACTTGGCTTCAGAATGTATTTTAAACTTTCATATAATTCACTTCAAACACAATAGTTAGATGGGAAGTTGCTCTTCTAGTGTCACATGAAAGCCTGGAAGTTTCTTTCTCATGACAGTTTCCTCAGATCTGTCTCCTTTGGAGGTTAATAGTGGTAATACTACTTATAGATGTGGCTCTCAGCTTATCCATTCTAGAAATATAATTCAGAGGCAAAGTACATGTAAGGAGGAACATTTTAACTAGGGAAGCAAGTGATACAACTCTGTAAGATAATGCAAAAAAGCAAGACATCTGGCTAGACCACATATATTGTGGGATAGACTCAGAAGTTTACATGGTCTACAAACTTATGTAATGTGACTACTTTGAAAAAACGGTAAATGTGATGTGCATTAGTTTAGAAAAATTTAAAGAGTGTTTTCTAATAACTACTTTGGCCTTTTAAACAACCTATGAAAGTAATTACAAATGTAACATCTTAATGAACATTGTAAAATAGATAAAACTATATTCATTTGACTAAGTAAATGATAAAAATTATGTATAAAACAAGGGAACATCTTTTGGAGAGACTGAGAAAGTAAATTTGAAGTCAGATGAACTTCATTTATAATGTCAAGACTGGTAAGTTTCCCATATTTTGATAGGTATCTGAGCTTCATCAACTCACTCATTAAATACATTTTCCAGTAATAATTTAATTTATTTCCCCTATCTCAATCTGAAATAAATTAGGATAGCTTATAAAGATATATACAATATAAAATATCAGTGAAAAAATAATACAAAGAGACTTCCTAAATACATACTTGGAAGTCTGTGTAATTATAATATGTGATCTATAAATTCGTAGAATTAAACCATTAAGTTGTCTCTGTGGGAACTAGACATAAGGAAAGGATGATTAGTTACATGATCCATAATGCCCATAAGAGCAAACTAGTTACTCAGGAAACACACAGCCCTAACAGTTTTATCTCATGCATTGGTATTAAGGGGACGTAGTATAATATAATGGGCAACATCAATGCCAAGGATCATAAAGCTTTTACCGACAGTTTTCCCCAAAGTAGTACAGTAGAATCATATGAAAGTGCAGCTGGGTAAAGGCTTTTATATGGGGATCAATATCAGGATCCAGGCTTTAACAGTTTTCTGGTCTTACTTACTCCAGGAATAGATTTTAGGGTATCTAGAAGAATATATAGACTGTGTGTCTTTCTGGTAAATTTTCAAAAGTATTATTTTTCTTGGTTGAACTTGGAAATGCATTGAACAGCCCTAAGTCCAAGATTATCCTTTCTGATGTGTATCTGATATACTGGTGCCCTATCACCAATCAAGTGGAGCATTAAATCCTTTATCACCTGAGTGGAATACAGGATTGATTTTCTTATGAAAACTGTTTTGCTCAGAATACAGGTGCCTGAGCAAAAGTCACCAAAGTTCTATTTTGAGGGAAGTCAAGAGTGAATCTGTAGATATGACAAAATCAAGATTCCCACCAGGAAATGAATCATTTCAGTTCTTGGTAAGTCCTTATTAAAGGATTTAATGTCTAAATTGACATCATTGTGTATAGGTTAGTTATACTTGTGTTTTATAGGCCATGAGAAATTTCTAGTAAGGTTTACCTTGGTAAAGTTCCAGGTAGCCTTTTTGTTTTACATGCTACCTCAATAACAAGATATCAGCACCTTATAGCTGAGATCACCAGGAACACACCTATAGTTGAAAGCAAGGGGCGGGGGGGGGGGAGTGGTTGGGTGGTTGGGTATTATTGATTCATTGAAATTAGGGAGAGTGCATAGAAAGATTTAAGATTCTGCCTTGCATTAAATAATAATGAGGAGGGCTAAAAGAATTGGGACTTTTTTCTGGATTGATGTTGTGAGGGAGCAGGGATACTTTCTGATTGGATATCTAAATAATTCTTATCTAGAGTATAGAAGGATGAAGTAAGGCTAATGCTGTATTTGGGAGAGATGCAGCAGAGAGTGGTCTGGCTATTTTTCTTGATGCATTGCAGTCACAGAGTGGTCTTGTGTGAAGACAGTGTTGTATAAAATTGTTGATTTTCACAGGAGAACACCAAGACCCAATTGTGAGTGCCAGGTGAGCTCCTAATAATAATATTTGATGGATAGTTCCATAATAGCTCTCATTTATCATCTTTTTTCTTTCTCAAAGTCCAGGAATTTTTGCTTACTGTTTGATAGTCCTTGTTATACTGGGCCTCTAAAAGGGAAAGCCTACTTTTGTAAGACATAGATGCTAATATAAGTTTTTTAAAGTTATTAACATTCTACAAAAAATGAGAGGAGGAAACTTTTTCTTCACTTAGTTGAAGTTGAAAATATCCCTGGATGGTAAAGAGGCACATAAATTTTGTAAACCATCCTATTTTTCTCACCAATTTCATCTAACAAGTTGGACCAAAAGTGAATTCTTTCTACCTAACCCAAAATAGTCACATAAGATTTATTTAATGATTGGATAATTTCCAAATCAAAGAAGAAATCAATAGTGCCACTGTTTTCAGTACTGGTGAAATAATATCTCCAGCACCATCTTCAGTTCTGTTCAACACTACATTTTGACATAAATAAAGGTAAGACAGCAATCTTGAAAATCTAAAGCTTGCTCATTTGGAATTTAGCCTTTAGACTTGTTCTGCTCCAAAAGCCAAAATCAGTACCATTAGTTTTATGTAACAGGGAACAAAGATTTCTGTTCAACAGAAGGAAGAAGTGTCTCATAATTAAGGGCTATGTAGAAATGGAATGAGTTGCTTAATTACATAGTGAACTTGTCAACATTGGAAGTGTTAAAAACAACCTGAATGAACACTGGGAAAGCAGATGTAACTAGAATGTCTGGAATGAGAATTTGGACTAGTTGTCAGTCAAGACCCATTATAAATCTGAAGGCAAAATTAATAAGCTTGAGAAAAGAATTAGGAAATCAATTGGTTACCATGGTCTATAGCAAGTTAAAGACATTGTATAAGTCAGAGTTCTCCAGAGAACTCAATTCTGGAGGTGAGAAAACAGAAAGCCTGAAAAGCTGAGGCAGTCTGGGTTCAACAGTTCCTAAAATCAGACTATTGAAAGGTGTTTTCTACTAGCATAAAATTAAATGAACATGATCCCTGGGCAGAAACACCCCTACACCCTTTTTAGTACTTTTGGTGCAGGCAATAATAATAGCATTTATCAATTACTAAATGTGACCATTGCACAATGTTGAGTGCTATGCAAAAGTACACATCTCATTTAATATCTTCACTACAACCCTATGTGGAAGGTACTGTTGTTATCCCTGTTTTACAGATGTTATAACAGGCTCAGGGTTACATAACTGCCATGTGACAGAGCCCAGATTTAACCCATGTTTGTCTGAATCCATTGGTCACGTTCTTCATTCTAGGTTACACTGCTTCTAGGTAGGACAGCGATTAGGCTCTACTATCAATGGTAGGATAAAATGATCCTCTTTTCTTTTTCTTTCTTTTTTTAAAAGACTTTATTTATTCATTTCTAGACAGAGGGGAGGAGAAGGAGCAAGAGGGAGAGAAACATCAATGTGTGGTTGCCTGTCAAGCGCCCCCTACTGGGGACCTGGCCCACAACTCATCACAGGAAAGAGAATGAAGGGCAACAGATGTTGGCAATATCCTAATCAGCACAATGAAATGTTTAATTTTCCAAGCCAAAAGAAAAGATCAGATTAAACCATGATTGAGAATTTTTAGCACTATTAGAAAAGATAATTATATCTGCAAGCTGACTTATGTATTTTAATTTTTTCTTTACTTCGAGGCATAATGTTTTTATGTTAT
Source organism: Anoura caudifer (assembly GCA_004027475.1). NCBI lineage: Eukaryota > Metazoa > Chordata > Mammalia > Chiroptera > Phyllostomidae > Anoura > Anoura caudifer. The sequence continues at coordinate 19,994 of PVKU01008603.1, read as the reverse complement.
CTGGTGAACTGTGCATGAGTAGATCTTATATGTTCAATTATCTTAAAATTTTGTATGCAACACAGTGATCTCAAAGCAATATTGTACTTGAAATAATATTAGTGGTTGTAGTAATAAGAGAAGTAGTAGTTGTAGTAAAATAGAAGCAGTAGTAGTAGCAATAGAAAAGTAGTAGTAGAAGTAGTCATGAAAATTAGTGACAAATGTCCATGGAGTACTTATTTTATGCCCCCCAAAATGGTTCATGTTCATTTCATTAAATGCTCAGAATAGTTTTATAAAGTTGGTCTTACCATTTTCTTAAAAAAACAAAAACATGTTGAAATACATACTGACTTGAGAGATGCATAAAAACCTTAAATACCCAAACATACAAACATTTCATTTGGATAATTTGAATAGGGCAATAACATGTGTATTGGAGAAAATGTTTAATAAATTTTTAATTTTTTTAGAATAGAAACTTTAGATCCTAGAGAGCAGTTGAACTGCAGACTAAATAATTAATTGGTTCCATAAAGTTAATGTATTTTAGCCTTTCCATTGGGAAATAACTATAAATGTTCATAGAAACAAAATATAACCCAAATCTTAAATATATCCCAGATAACATCGCCCAGTCTTACATTGAACAAACTTAATGAAATATACTGAACAGCAATATGTTCTATACAAAGCCATTTGAAAAATTGGTCTAAGTATTTAATTTTCTGGCAGTTACAAGTTTAGTAGAGTGGACAAAATACTCTTATCGTGTACTTGACTATCAATGTCATTAAGTGGTGGTTTAGCAATTTACTGCTGGTTAATGACCCAGGTCATCACAATAGCTCTTCAGGTCTCTCAGATAAACACAACCTGTTTCAAATAGTGTTGCATGAGAATGAGATTGTATACTGTGAAAGATAATGAAGACACAATCTCATCTCAAGTTCCATGAGTTGATAGATAAAACCTAAATTGGACTCAAAAAGAATGCCAAGTTGATGTCTACCCTCTAGGAGCTGAAAGTCTGATGGTGATGCTAAGACAATAAATAGGGAGATCATTTTTTAAAGGGCAACATAAATCATACAAACATCCAAGAGAACTCTAGACTATGAAATTAACCTACATAAACACTCTTCAGGTCTTTTTGTCATCAGTGTACGGTTACTGAGTACACTTTTTGTTCAGTGAGCAGCTGTACACATAGCAGTCCTCAAACTTCATTTTGCATCTTGTTAAAGTGTAGATTCTGATTCAATATGTCTGGAGTGGGCTTGAGAGTTTCTAGTTCTTATCAACTCCCAGGTGATGCTGTGGTTGTGGGTTTGCAGATCATAGTTTGAGTAGCAAGAGTCTAAATTATTTTAATAAATATTCTCCTTAGCATGTCATTAAAATCTGAGACATCTTATTTAAACACAAGCATGGATATTTGGAGAGACTGTAGTTAGAGGTAAATGTATCCTCACCTTACAAATAACAAACTTTCAGTTAACACTCTTGCCAGTTGTCCAAAAACTTTTGGCTTCTTCCATATTAAAAAGAACACTTGTAAAGTCTAGAAGGTGGTGAGATATTTCCTCTCAGTCAATGTCTTGACTCCTGTCTAAAATCATCTACCTTAGGGCATGAGGTAATCATGAGTTTCTGACACAGATACCTGTCTTTTAGAAATTACACTGAAGCCACCAATTCATTTTTCAGCCATTGCTGAACAACTAGCTAGAGATAATAACTTTCAGCCACTACCAGTTTAGGTTGAATTGGAGTCCATGACCTTGGGGTGAAAAGTTTCACATTCATTTCCAGTCCCTGCAGCCATCAAAGTTTCTTGTTGAAAGAGTTGTAATTCATGAATTTCATCAGGCTGCCTCCAGCCCAAAGCACAAAGACTGTTTCTTGAAACTCATAGTAGTCACATTTAGGCCACTGGTTGCTCATAACATGAGTGTAGAAGAATGGTGTAAGAATTTTTTCTTTCCCTAAGCAATGTTATTTATTGATTAGTGTAAAACTTACATGGGCAATCTACTTTAGTTAATGAAACGAATTCCTACTATCTCTAAATAAAAGTGTGAACTGAAGCCCATTATCCATATTCTTCATCAATACTCTTAAAAGAAAATGAAACTGCCAAATGTAAAATTTGGTTTTTCTTTCTCAGCAAAAGACAGTTATTGGGAAAGATTAATAGAAACATGTGAACTGCTGTGGATGAAATATTTTAAACATTCTCATCTTGTTATGACTAAACCAATGTTGTGGATTAATGGGGAAGAAATGGTAGACCTGGCCTGTGGTATTGTTTTCACTTAGTGTTCATTCCTATGAGGCAATCATCTAAATTAATAAATATTTGCCCTTTTATATGGAGGAGAGAACCTGATCCAAATGGCCTCATAAAAAGGAAATTGCTGAATGAAGTCATTACTTTAATTAGTGTTTATGCCCCAATGTTAACAGTATGCCTTTTTAAAATATGACATTCAATACATTCCAACCCACCATACTGAGTAGTGGTGGTAGCCTTAGTGCTAGTTTTATTGTCCTTTCAATATCAGTTTAGACAGATCTACTAATAGGCTTGTGTTATTGAATAAATACCTTTGGTAATAGAAAAAATATCATTTCTGAGCTGGATTAAATAGCTGTTCACTGTGATGAACAGTAAATTATCAAAGCTCATTCATTCATGAGGCCTACCTACCCACTCAGAGTTCCTTTTCTTCTCCACATTCATATAAACAATATCATTCTTTATGACAAAAAATACTGAATGAAGCTTTCTATTTTCTTCCTGGAAAATTTTGTTTTGTATTGAGATAAAATCCCATTCCATTGACCTCCAAAATGCTGCTCTGATTCTCTAGTGTTGAATGTTTTGTTAAATTCTGCAATTATAGGATTATCTTTTTGGGCTTGGGAAATCATTTTTATTGAGGTTTCTGTTATTAGTATTCCAGTTTTAATGATGTCTGACATGCATTTGTGACACATACACCTACGTACAATCTCTTCAGCCTATCTCCAAACCATCTCCCTTTTCCTTTGTTCCTCTCCAAATCTATTTTCACTTAGCAGCAAGAATGAGTAACCATTTAGACCCTTAAATAAAATCATATTTGCCCTCTATAAAACTCTTCCCAAATCCTACTATGATTTGGCCAACAAGGCTCTGTCTGCCTTCCCAGTTGATTCCTGCACCTCTTCACCCGGCTCATTCTGATTCAATCACATTGATGTTTGTCAGTTCCTACATATATCAAGTTCTTCCTGTCCCAGTGACTTTATTCTTGCTGTTCTTTGGCCTGTAACCCTCTTATTTTCACACAGTAGGCACATTTTCATCTTTTTGGTCTCAGTTGAAACAGTACCTCCTCAGACAGATCTTTCTCACCCACTCTACATAAAGTAGGTTTCTCTATTACTCTATCTTACAGCATTTGGATGTGTCCTTTATCTCCTTTATTTGATTAATTTTGATGCCTTTTCTCCTCTGAACTCTTAAGTTTTTGAGATACAAGCACTTCATCTGTGTTGATTCTTTGCTGGGCACCTATTAAATCCTCAATTAATGAGTCAATATCTATCCCTGGGAAATTATGTGTTGCTAACTGATCATTACACAGACAAGGTGGTGGCAATCTCCATGTGTGGGCCAAGTCCACTCCAGCACTTATTTTTGTACAACCCACAAAGTACAAATGGCTTTTACATTCAAAACAGTACAAAAATCAAAAGAAGAATAATATTTTGCATACATGAAAATTGTATGAAATTCAAATTTAATATCCAGAATCAAATTTAGCTTTTTTTGGAGCACAGCTACACCCATTCATCTATGTGCTACATGTGGCTGATCACAGACTACAATGGCAGAACTGAGTATTTATGATAAAGACCATATTCTCCTAGAAGTCTAAAATATTTTCTCTCTGGCTCTTTACAGAGTTTGCTGACCCTAAACATAGGCTGGTTTGCATATTAGAATTTTAACACCATAAAACACCTACATGATTCTGAAACTTTTTATAAAAATTATTTGGAAGAAGGAATGAAAGGAGATCCTAATAAAATAGGCTACTTGAATCCTACTTTTACTGGTCCAACTTTTTTTTGAAGTGAAATTTACTTATTTTATTGAATTTATTGGGAGTGACATTGGTTAATAAAATTATATTACAGGGTTACAATACTATAATAAATCATCTGTATATTGTACTATGTGATTACTACTCCAAGTCAAGTTTCCTTCCATCACCACTTATCACCCCTTTACCCTCTCCTATTTCCCCCACCCACCTTTCCCTTTGGTAATCACCATACTGTTGTCTGTCTATAAGGTTTTGTTTTTTGGGAGGTTTTTTGGGGGTTAGTTCCTTCACCTTTTTCACCCAGCCCTCCTGTCCCTTCCCCTCTGACAGCTGTCATTCTCTTCTCTATAAGTCTGTGAACCTCATTTGATTACTTTACCTGCCATTGAGGCAATCCTTAAAAGCATTGGTTCTCAGTTAATAATGTGCATCAAAGTGGCCTGGAGTGATCCAAGCTCAGAGATTCCAATTAGGAGACAGGGAGTAGTCCCTGAGAATTTGCATTTCTAGCAAGATCTCAAGTCAAAAATCAGTGACCAGGGTTGCACCCTTCTTTTCAGGATGTGATGTCTGTCAGTGTAAATTCATTTATTCAGTATAGAGTATGTGCCAATGTTATTCTAGATGCTGGAAAACAAAACTAAATAATAAATGGCTCCTTCTGAGAAGTCAAAATTTAATACCATGCAGGAAGAGAATAAATACAATAAAATATGAGGGCTATAACAAGAGGTATAAACAAACTCTGATAAGGACACCCATTAGTTCCTGTGTCTGTGAAGACTTTTTAAAGGCAAACTGAGACTTACAGAATTTTATAATGTTTTATGAAAAAGTCCGTACTGCAGCTTGGTCATGCTAGCCTACAGCATCTCATTAAGAAATTCTGAATATCAGGAGAAAATTTAGAAATTTGGTTCAATAGTTCTTATTTCTAAGAGAAAGAAAAGATCATCATGGAAGGATTTATGGTTCTTCGAGCAAGTTGGTAATATTAGCTCCTATTTTCCTCCAGTGAACCAGTTGAGTCCCATTGCTCCCCGGGCTATCACCTGCCACCAGCCCAAGCTCCTATGGTTGCACTCCTGTTCTAGACCCCTCACTGACCTCAACATTTTCCCTCTTGCTGTTTCCAGTTCATTCTACATGCTGCAGCCTGCCAGTCTACTTTAAAAACAAATCTGAATGCCTTTTAAATGTTAATATATTTTTCATTTAAGGACAGTTGACTTTTAAAACCTGTAATGGATTTCCTTTAGTTTTTCAAAATTAACCCAAATCTTTAACAGAACCTTTTAGACTCCATATGATCTCTAACCTCAGGGCTTCCCCTTTTTGTCAGCACCAGCCACCTTGTTGTTCATTTAGTTCTTCCAAGAATCGAAGCCTTCCTCCAGAGTCAGGGCTTTTGCAAGTATATTCCATTAGCCTGGAATGCCTTTCCTCCCTATATCCCTTGACCTTTATTTGACTCTACTCAGCTTTCTAATCTAAATTTAGATATCAATGCCATGGAGAAATGGTTTTTTCACTGACTCCACCCCATTCCCACTGTCAGAAACAACCAATGACTAGTCCCCACAGGTAATCACTGTGGAAACAAAGACCACACTGCTATAGTACCAAGGGGGGAGACAGCCAATTCTCAAGGAATACCAGCCATCAGTTCTACCTTTAGTTAGTTTTATATCATCAAAAATCAAACTTCAGACTTTAAACCACATAGCCCTTGAATTACAGAAATGTTTGAAGCGTTTTACAACATAGACCATGCCTTGAGTTAAATAGACAAAAGGGGAACTTATCTGGTTAACTAATTACCAGAAATTTTGCAATTAAGTATTATTATAAGCAAATTAATTTGTATTTTGGGAGAACACACATATTAAATTCCATATAGTTCAGCCATTTGACCTTCAGAGAAGTCCTTGGAACAATTTGCAGGAACAATGGGAAAATTTTATTTCTTATTATTAGAAAAGCCACATGCATTTCCTAAAAATCTATATTAATCCAGAAATATTTTGGCCCAAAGGGAAAGAGGGGCCTGGGTGTGCAATCACCCCTCCATTTTTCCCCCTTAACAAACCTAACTTGTATTCTTCTCAGAGTTCTTAGAACAATACTACTTGACCTTTATATCACTTATCAGCTTACAATTTTATATTTGTGTGATTATTTGACTAATATTTGTCTCCCCAGTGAAAGGTAAGCTTTAAAGATAATTACTTGTGCCCTGGCTGGTGTGGCTCAGTGGATTGAGTGCCAGCCTGTGAACCAAAGGGTCTCCAGTTTGATTCCTACTCAGGGCACATGCCTGGGTTGCAGGCCAAGTCCCCAGTAGGGGGTGCTAGAGAGGCAACCACATACTGATGTTTCTCTCCCTTTCTTTCTCCCTCCTTCCCCTCTCTCCAAAATAAATAAATAAAATCTTTAAAAAATGATAATTACTTGTTTTGTTCACTATTGTGCCTTTAGATTATCCATGCCTGGTACATAGTAGGCTCTCAATAAATATTTACTGAATGAATGAAAGAATAACTGATGTATAATAACCTCTCACCTTGTCCACCACTCAGCTGTCATTGGTTTGCTCAATTGATGAAAGTCTCAACCACCCTGGTAACCCTTGTATCCTCTTCCTGACTGAGCCTCTTGTCCATCAAGTGTCTATTACTGTCCTGGACTTTTTAATTGACTCTTAACCCTCACCTTCACCCACTCTTATTAGTTGTGGATATTATAGCTTGTATCTTAGTACTTTATCAGCTATTAGGTGGTGATAAATGGCCACATATGCATGGCTTTGGGCCAGAATGCCACCTTAGGAATCACATTGGAACTCCACAGCCTCATGGAAGGGTACATCACAGTGCTCCTCCTCATCCTCATTTTAAGCCTCCTCATCTTCTTCCTTTTCAGCTTTCCATTCAACTCTTTCTCCCTCTCTTCCTCCTTCTCCTTAATTCTTCTTATTTTCTTTCCATTTAATTTCTGATTCTGTTTTGACCCACATATTTCTCCCTCTACTTTTATCTTTCTTCATTAATATAATAATTTTTCTACAATAAACTTTTTTCTGGTACTTTCATAATTTACTGCAGAATGAGAAGGATAGTATGAAAGGCAAAGTTATAATGTAAAAATTTGGGAAATAAGGGTATTGTACCTCAATAAAACATACATCTTTACCATTGGTCTCTAGAGTTTTAGATATAAAGTATCAGTGGTTCTGAGAGGTTTTAGGGTTTTGTTGTCATGAGGTTTATTTTCATAGGTTGTGAATGTATTGATTCAGAGAAAAAAATCTGCACTATTCAACACTTGCTAGCATTATACAGACAACAGTTTACAATTAGGTACCAAAAACTTATTTTCTTCAGCCTTTTGGGTTGTTCATTTTCTTCCAGGATTATAAATTAGTTCTGCTTACATCTAAATTGCTATTGAATTTAACCATATTCTATCATTTAGGATTTGAAGTTTGTTTCTCCCAAATCCAAAATGATCACAATGAAAATGTTGACTCTTTAAAACAGATCTAAAATTTTAAAGTGTCACATGTACTAAAATAAAAAGTTGAAGTAATTCATATATGGTCTTCCACAGAGTAATCAGAGTTTGAATCATCTGAGGGATATACTTAGGGACCACCTAATTCACCAACAGGAATGGATGTAAATGAAAGGCTTATAATAAAAATAGAAATACTGTGTAACCACAACTTTCCTGGGAAGGAATGTTAAATATATATGTATATATATTTAAGAGAGAGAGAGAGAGAAAGTGAGTTCTCCATATTTATGATGAGAAAGCAAATGAGTTCAGGCTCTCAAGTGATTGAAATTGTTGACTACAGTTTATCAGTCTCTAATATTCATTCAGGACTTTCTAATACAATGACAAGGAAATATAACCTGTTGCCATTACATTGTTTAAAATTTTTATTGCATAATTTTTAGAACTCTGACAAGTGAAGAAATTAAGGTTCAGAGGAGTCTAATGTCTAATCCAAGGCCTTTTAAGAAGCTAGTGGTGGAACCTCAATCAGAACCTAGACCCTCTGACTGTGTGCAGAGCCTGTTCAAGTAGGATATGCTTGGAGAAATCTAGCAGACAAATTTTCTAGGTAGAAGTAAAATTCTTTCATATTGTTTTCTGACATTTATTAATAATTGAGGATTGGAAATTAGATACTTGACAAATTTCCTTAGTCATTAGCCAACACTCAATTTAAGAGTGTTGGTTAAATTCTTACCAACACTCAAATTAAGAGTGTTGGTTAAATTCTTAATCAGAATTTCCCTGGATATTGTACTTGGAAAACATTGACAAAAGAATCTTAAATGTTTCCTAATTTATTAGTAATTTTATAGTGTTATAGTTAATAGCACCACTCAGAGAAGAAAGTTATATGATAAACCATAAATATTGTGTGAAAAAATAATATTGTCCTTCAAAGTTTCAGTTTCCTTTATCAGTTTTTAAAGAAGTATATTTATTCAAGATGACTATCATAGGAATCCACTGAACTTTGTATGAATGCCCATTTTAAAACTGATGAAAATTTTACTCCACTTTGTTATTTACTGAGCCATGAAGGGACTGTCTTTTAAGCACTTAACTTACCAGACAATTAAAAATTTAATTAATTACATTAATAACACAATTGCAAATGATTTCCACTCATGAAAGTAAACATAATTTTTTTATGACCTGGGATTATAACAAATTATTTTAGTCTGTTTTGTTTTCCAAAAATTTTTGCATTAACATTTTGTGTGGGTTCCCCAAGGGTCATCATATGTACCACATCAGGTACCCTCTCAATTGTGATTTGAGAGGAAAACGTCTTCACAGTAATTTGAGAGCACCAAAGGTTCTTCTGAAAAATATGCCCCCCAATAAATGGACCAATTACAGCCCAAATTTCATGATTAATTTTTTGCATTCAACTTCTCAATACTGTGTTAAAATGCAAACATTATATGGGACACATTAAGACAATTTTAGTCATTGGCATCTTAGTTTAGTTTATGAGAATGGTGAGCCAGTCACTTAGCAAGACCCAAAGGAAATTAGCAGTGGGAGGCATATACTGTGTAAAAGAAAATTGAAATTGTTATTAGCATAAAGCATGAAAGTAGGAGCTTAATGAGAGAAGTATGAGGTGCTGGGTACTAAGTACTATGAATATTCAAAATCAGTGTATTCTCAGAGATATAATAAGAAAGAAGACAAAAATATGAATACTTTCTCTGTTTTTACACTAATACAATGAGCCAACAATTCCCCTCTCTACTGAACATAAGGATGGGCTACTCACACAAGTGTATAGTCACATTATTTAATTGAAACATTACTTCTTTTTTTCACCTTATAACATATAACTTGATAATAAAGTCAAAAGTAGATTTTTCAAGTAAAGATGAGATAAAGTGATCAGGAAGCAGGATGGACGAGAGTTGATAAGGAATGTACATCTGTTGGGTGATTAATAATACGTTATACGTACTCAGTGCAGCAAAGCAATTAAACAAGAGAAATGTCATTAACATAATGTCACAATAAATTCTTATCATGTTTTGTTGTTTAGTCACTTTTCTCAGTCATTTAAGCAGAGATTTTCACTTTACTGTCTATGAGAAAAATTTGTCACTCAGGTGATAATATGGTGACCTAAAATGTTATTTGATAAAAGGTATTATCCAGGACTGTGCTGTCCAGTGTAGTAGCCCCTAGTCACGTATGGCTATTTAACACTTGAAATGAGCCTGGACCAAATTAAGATGTGCTTAAGTATAAACTATATGCTGGGTTTTAAAGACTTAGTAAAAAAAGTGAAAATATTACATTCATTGCATTGATCATGTATTGAAATAATATTTTCATTATATTAGGTAAAGTAAAATATTATTACAATAACATCTACCTTTTTGCTTTATATATATATTTTATTTATTTATTTTCAAAGAGAGAGAAAGGGAGGGAGAAAGAAAGGGAGAAAAACATTCATCAATGTGTGAGAGAAACATCGATTGCTTGCCTCTCACATGCCCCCAGCTGGGAGCCTGGCCTGCAACCCAGGTCTGTGCGCTGACTGGGAACCAAATGGCACTCAGTCCACTGAGCCACACCAGTGCCTTTTTGCTTTTTGCCTGACTCCAGGGCGCCTTTTTGCTTTTTCAGTGTGACTAACTAGAAAGATTTTGAATTATATATGTGGCTTCTATTTGTGGCTCACATTACATTTTTACTGGAAAGTGCAGTTCTATAGGATTTAATATTGTTTAAATATGATATGTTTATGAATTGAGCTTGTAATTTTTTTATGTTACTATTATTGTAATGGTCAAATGCTTACTTTGAAAGCAGGTGTATATTTGACATTGAAAATTATACGTACTTTTTTCCGTTCTGTTGAGGATTTGGTTGCATAATTTCTTTACGTATGTTATTTGGCACAGGTGGGAAATATTCTAAACTTTTCTGAATAATTACTGAAGGGAAAACTCACTAAAAGGAACGGTATCTAACATTTTTAAAATAAGTGAACCATCTGTCCTAGCCAGTGTGTGCACAGTTACGTTTAGCAAAGATTTGTCCTGTGCCTGTCTGCATTTGCTAACATGAATAAACAAAACTTCAGTGAGAATGCCCAAAGGAACCTATTGAAAACTTACCAACAGTTTAAGAGAATGTTAGGTTAAACCACTTACAATTTCTGAAGACTGTTAATGGACAATGGAAGATAGTAAATTTTAGAATGTAGGTCATTGGGATCATACTGTGAAACATCATTCATTTAATTTAAAATAAACTTGATATTCTTAGGTGAGGTTTGTTGCAGAATAAATCAATTCCAGATATGAAAAAACAGAAACTTTCACATTGTTTACATAACTGTGCACACTATGAAAGGCACATTCAATGATGAACTTTCACAAAATTTGCTGATCGGGTCAAGTATCAGTCACAAAAGTTCATTTCAGTTGTTTTTCCTATTCCTGGGACATATAAGATAAATGTTTTTTACCACAAGAGAAAAAGACATTATCTTTTTGAGGTCAGAGAGTTTTTTAATCTTGGTTTCCAGCTACCAACTACCTATGGCATGATGAGGAAATGATACCTTTTGTAGGAATGCTAAATTTAAGTATAATATCAGAGCTGCTTACAAAAACAACTGTCAATCAGTTGACCAAAAACATTCTAAAATGAGACTCTGAGTCTTATTTTCGTGTAGGGGGTATAATTTTAGGAAAGTAAAATATTTCTAGGTTACATTTACCAACTTTGTTTTATATTTATAGAATTCTAACTTACTAATTCTGTGGCCATATGACTGATTCTTGCCATGGCTGACAAGAGTTATGATAATTTTATTATTCTTTTTAACTCATTACTGTCTTTTGTGTAATATCTTTAACATGTCTTAATGTTTGAATTTAGAAACTTCTCATGAATACTGTTCCCGTTATAAAAATCAAAATCTCTGAAGTGTATAAAATTATTGTTTACTTAATGATCTTGCAAGTTTCTAACAATTAATTATGAGTGGATCTGGAACTCTGAATCCCTTCTCTATGTTTAATGTCAGAGTTAATTTTTAGGGGCCATTAAGGAGGCCCAGTATAAATCTATATGTTCCATTTATAAAACTGTAAAAAAACAAAAATAAAAAATGAGGTTTTCAACCTCTTAAATTTTGCTGCACATCATTTCTAACACAAAGACATTTTCTTAAATTCTCTGGGGTCCAGCAATGGGCTGTGCTGTCTGCAAGCTCAGATCCCTGTTTGCAATCATCTCTCTTCTACTAAAATTGCTTGTTTTTGGTCACCAAAATAAGAATAAAAGCACTGAGAATACATGGGAGAAATGTGGGTCAAGACCTTAATCTGTGAGGTATGTTGAAGACAAGAATATTACCTTTCTAAAACCCATCTCCACTTTCATAATATTTGAAAAGATCTATGGTTATTTGATGTAAAACTTACACATGTTATTATTATACCCACAAAGGACTAAAAAACACTCAGCATCTGAGTCTACTACTTAAAAAGCAAAATGAGCTAAATAATAAATCACATGGGTCCATCAAGAAAACTAACCATGTTTAAAGGGAAAGAAATTGTTGGAACTAAGTTTACTACTACAATTTTTATATATGCTCAGATATAAATTAGTTTTTAGTGTTTTTCCTCTTCATAATATCACAATTTTAGGCATAAAGAGTACGTTGCATCTTAGAAAATACTATTTTGGTATCTATCACCTTTTAGTTAAGAGTAGAGGTACAAAAAAGGGGAACAATTTATAATGATTCAGTGAAATAATTTCCTATTCCTTTGTTCCCTTTGGCTTTACCATTAAAAACAATGTGGGGGAAAATAAACCTAGAAGGGTCAGAAGAAAGACAAAAACATTAATTTTAAAACTTAGGCTAAGGCTTTTTTAAAAACTTAAGTGATCTAACAAATATAGAGAAAGCAGAGGAGTGATTCCATGATAGTCTGCAAGTGTAATTCATGAAAAGTTACTCAGAAAGCTATTGTCCTATTTTTATCTCCTTTGCATGATATAGGAATGAGTCTACATAAAAGTGGATAATGGCTTAGAATGTCCAAGGATTTTCCCAGGCAGGTTCAGTTTATAACAATGAAAGCTGTTCCAGTTCCTCTGCTTTGGCAAGATATCAGTGTTAATAGTGTCCAGTGTAAATGACCATTTACTAAATTTTTTATTTTTACAAAATCAGTTATTGATGTTTTATAGACTATTCTTTTTATTCAAATTCTTAGAAGGTTTTTCTACATTTATAATGTCAGAAATGGGTTTATTTACCATGTTTCACTTTGTAATAATTATATATTCATCTTTTAAAAATCTATTCTTGTAAATACTTAAAAGGCTGAAGAACAAATCAAGTATTTCAAATAATTGCTTCTATATATTAGAGGCATTGATTAAAATGAGATTGTGTAGATTTATAGATTATTCTAATTATAATAAAAATAAATGAAAAATTTTAGATGTCATTTTTATTTTTCCGTTATATTCAACAAGAAAATTAGTGAATTTTATATGAAACTGCTCATGAGTAGATCATTCTTTTCAAGTAGAAATTTATTCAGTGAAAAGTAGGGTAGAAAACCCTATATCCCTACTCTATAGCGCGCACATACACACACACATTTTTGGAAGAGAGGAGGCAAAAAAATCCCCTAAAATGTGTCCCTGCTTCATGATTTGGTAGTAATTGTTACCTTTCCCTCTTGAAACTGATACATGTGTGCTCATTGGTTGTGGGTTTGAAGTCCTTTGGCATCATGAAGCTCTGGGCAGGTTGCCAGTTTCCTCACACTTTGCTTTTGAGAGGCAATATTAGTATTTTGAAAAGAGATGAGGTTCTTAAGTCAAACAGACACAGGTTTTCCACTTGCTTCCTGTATAATATTGGGAAATATTATAGTTTAATTTTGTAAAGCTTCCGTTTTTATTTAACTTCAGAGGCAGAATGACTTTATAATGTGTCATGATGAATAAATGCCAAAATTAGCCAACATGTATTGAGCACCTATCCCTTTGTTATCATTAATCTTTATAACAGCACTGTGGAATAAGAGTTATTCTAATCCTCATTTGAATCAGGAATACTTAGTTAAAATGCCCATTACAGTGTCCAACTCAGTAAATTGAGGCGGTGACTAATAGTAGTAGTTGAGATGCTTTTGTGACTTTAGTCATCTTATAGCCCCACATTCCCACTTTAATTCAATCAATGTAAGGATATAGAGAGAAGCCAGATTAGGGAGCATAGGATTCAAAATCAGTTTTATCTCATAATGATCTGCGCTGTTAAACATTACACCATATTATTATGGTATTTTGAGATTTTGATTCACTAAATGCTGGCACTATGCTTAGAGGCACTTCATTCTTAATGGGAAAATATTTCCAAATTGTATTTTAAAATAGTTTTGGTGTTTATTTACTTAATTTTGCATGTGAAAAAAAGACACACAACCTTAGTATATGGATCTGTGTAGAGTTTTAGAGTTACGTCAGGGAACTATTACAGGACTTAACTACCTGACTACCTGGCGGATTCTTCAAGTTGATATAGGTATTTGTAGCTTTTTTGTTCTGTGCATTGTGTTTGTGGTAAAACACTATCTTTCGTGAATTATATTTCTTAAGTGTAGTAACTATATGGGTTTTTTCTGTGCCTCTTTATATTATTATTATTGCTAATAAAAGTAATCATAACTAATGATTCATACTGTTTTATATCTAAATTTAATTTGAAGTATTAATTTTAGAAATCAAATTTTAGAAATAGCATATTGATATGTAACTTATAATCATATTACATGCCAATAGGTGTACTTATCACCTATTGCCCAATTTAGCAATATAAATATCACAAGGTCTATAACTTCATCTTTATGTTTAGCCTGAGCTGTGCATTTATTTCTTATTAGTGAAAGGTTCTCTTTCTACTTCAGGGCAATTTAAACCACAAAAGGCAAACTGAAAAAAAAAAACACTTAAAACTATATTATTCATTGAGATATGTGGGGTTATGTACTAGTTTAACATGTGTTTATTAGATAAGAAATGAGGAATGAGATTCTGTAGAAAGCATAGCAAGCGCAACAGTAACCGATAATGGCTCTAGCCCTTGTAGTTGCCAAAATACCCTAACAGACTTCTAGGAAGCAACTAGCAGTTTTTGGATGCTCAGAATTTGTTCATTACTTTTAAAGGTCTGATTCATTTTAAATACTGTAAATCAAATTAGAAAGTAACCTCTACCAAATGTGTGTCATTCACTTTGCAGACTTCTGTATAAAAGTTCTACATGCATAAGAGTCACTTTACATGGTAACACTATGTTTCCCTTGCATTACTCTTCCTGTGACTATCTATGAAAATGACAACATTAGTGGCACAGCCAGCCTGCAAAATATTAGCTAATTTCGTGCCAGCGTACAATTTACACTACCACTAAAACCCCTGCAATTTTACAGTTTAGGAAGCTCTTCCTCATACATTCATCTTCACAACAACCGCTTGAGGCGGACAAGCGTAAGGGATGTTGGTCAATTCTGCCCTAGGAGAGTCCTGAGGTAAAACGGGTGAGGGCAAGGCTCTGCCTGTCTTCCTGAATCAAAGGAAACCAGCCACTGTCTTGCCCTAACTTGACAGCTCCAAGGGCTTTCACGTGACCAAGGCTTGGCCAATGAGACAACCCCACCTAAGACTTTTCCTTGGAAATGAGCAAAACAGAGCCCTTGAGAAGAGCTTGGAGATCCTTCCCAATAAGGCTGTGCCTTTGGCAGTGGGACCAGCTAGGCTTTCAATGTCCAGGGCTGGTGGAGGCAACTAGGGTGTCCCACCTGGACTGCTTTGTTTCTGCCCATTTTCCCCAAGGTTTTTCAGCCTCTTTTCCAACTAGCTCTCTCTTGTCTTTTCAGTATGTCCCTATTACTTTAACTTAAGTAGAGTAGGTTTTGGTTGTTTGCAACCCAAACACAGGTGATTATGATGTTTTGCTATTCCCAATTTATAAAGAAATTTTGCTTTATCTAGGATAAGTCATTTACTTGGGTTGTAGCTGTGTAGAAAAACCAGGTCTAGAACTCATGAGTTGTAGCTGAGGACTGTTTCTGTCATAGCACAGTTTTCCCAGGTGCCCTCAGTGGCCTGTGCAGATGTGCTTACTTCCTCCTCCATGGGTCTTTGATTGCAGTGCTTAATCCTAGTTCCTGTTATCACTGATCTGCTTGATGTCAAATGTGCCTCTGCTCCATATCCAATGTTCGATCTTCTGGAAGACAGTAGTGTATTCTATCCATCATTTCATTTTCTCTCAAAGATAATGGAGGTGTATAGTCTGTACTAAATAAATATTTTAATAAGAAGATGAGTGCAAAAGTTATTCAATTAATAATTGAAAACACCAATAAGAGTTTGAAGTTAATGAGAATGTAACATTGATTTCAAAAAGAAAAAATGCACTGTTCTTTTTTGAAAATATATGTTATTGATTATGCTATTACAGTTGTCCCACTTTCCCCTCTTTATTCCCCTCCTCCCTGCACACCCCCTCCCACCTGCATTCCCCACCTTTTGTTCATGTCCATGGGTCATACATATAAGTTCTTTGGTTTCTCCATTTCCTACATTATTCTTAACCTCCCCCATCTATTTTGTACCTACCATTTATGTTTCTTATTCCCTGTACCTTTTCTCCCTTTATCCCTCTCCCACTCCCCGCTGATAACCCTCCATATTATGTCCATTTCTGAGATTCTGTTCCTTTCCTAGTTGTTTGCTTAGTTTAGGTTCAATTGTTGATAGTTGTGAGTTCATTGCCATTTTACAGTTCATAGTTTTGATCTTCTTCCTTTTCTTAGACAAGTCCCTTTAACATTTCATATAATGAGGGCTTGGTGATGATGAACTTCTTTAACTTGACCTTATCTGGGAAGCACTTTATCTGCCCTTCCATTCTAAATGACAGCTTTGCTGAATAGAGCAATCTTGGATGCAGGGCCTTGACTTTCATGATTTTGAATACTTCTTTCCAGCCCCTTCTTGCCTGCAAGGTATCTTTTGAGAAATCAGCTGATAGTCATGTGGGAACTCCTTTATAGGTAACTTGTCTCCTTTTCTCTTGCTGCTTTTAAGATTATCGCCTTATCTTTAATCTTGGCTACTGTAATTATGATGTGCCTTGGTATGTGCTTCCTTGGGTCCAACTTCTTTGAGAATCTCTGATCTTCCTAGACTTCCTGGAAGTCTACTTCCTTTGCCAGATTGGGAAAGTTTTCCATCATTATGTCTTCAAATAAGTATTACATTTTTTGCTTTTCCTCTTCTCCTTCTAGCACCCCTATGATTTGGATGTTGAAACATTTAAAGTTGTCCTGGAGGTTCCTAAGCCTCTCCTCATTTTTTGAAACTCTTGTTTCTTCATTCTGGTTTCATCAAATGTTTATTTCTTCCTTCTGGTCCAAATCACTGATTTGAGTCCTAGTTTCTTTCCCTTCACTGTTGGTTCCCTATACATTTTCCTTTATTTCACTTTTCATAGCCTTCACTTATTCCTCTATTTTGTGACCATACTTAACCAATTCTGTGAGCATCCTGATTACCAGTGTTTTGAATGGTGAGTCTGATAGGCTAGCTATCTCTTCATTGCTTAGTTGTATTTTTTTCCAGAGCTGTGATCCGTTCTTTTATTTGGGCCATTTTTTTGTCTTGGTGCACCTGTTAAGTAATAAGGGGCAGAGCCTTAGGTATTCACCAGGGCAGAGCAACCCACATCTCTGTGTTATGTTGTTGTGTGTGAGGGAGTAGTCCCAGAGGGAGCAATGCCACTTACTCAGCAGACACAGTCACTTCCTCCGCTACCCACAAGAAAATTGGCCCCTTCTGGTGCTGATTCCTGGGTGGGTTTGTGTACGTTCTAGGACCCTGTGGGTCTGTCCAATGAACTCTCCTGTGAGTCTGGGAGTTTCTCCTGCCAACTCAACCCGTACAGGTTTTTTTCAGTCAGAGATTTTGAGGCTTTTAGTCCCCTTCCACTGGAACCCTGGGTTGCATGGTCTGTCTCACTCCCCCGTTGTTCCTCCTGGTTTATTTGCACACAAATGTGGGACCACCTGCTGTGCTATCCACCACCTCACCCAGTTCACCAGCCACCACCTTGCTGTGAATCTTCTCCACCTGGCTGCCCATCTCTGCCCCTCCTACCATTCTGGATGAACATCTCTTCTTTAACTCCTTGGTTGTCGGACTTCCATAAAGTTCAACTTTCTGGCAGTTCTGATTGTTTTTTTTTTGTTGTTGTTTTTAAATTTGTGATTATCCTTCTTTTGGTTGTGTGAGGAGGCACAACGTGTCTACCTATGTCACCATCTTGGCCGAAAATCCCCCACTATGTTCTTTACCAATCAAAATTGTAGACTATTTTAAATAAAGTACTAACTTCTTGAATATATAAAAATGTTCACTTAGTAAGCATTTATTGTATGTCTCCTATGTGCCAGGCTCTTATTACAGAGAGAAATAAGAATTTCCTTCTTAAATAAGTCTCTTAAATTAATGGGAGAAACATGATTTCATGGCTCAGGTCTTGGAGCTGTAGGAAAAGAGATGTGGTAATCTAGAGAATGATGGGTGCAGTAGGCTCATTGTCAGTAGACATAGGGACCACCGCACTGGTGTGGAGTTAACAGCTCTGAGCAGGATGCCATGCACATCAAGGACAACAGCCAGAGCCCTTGAAAAGCTGGAGAAAAATACAATGTGCCTTGACTTTCCAGAATGTTGTGAGATTTGCTAAAAATAAAAAATAAAAGATGTATGTACACTTATTCAGACTTTATGAGTTTTAAAAGATTATAATCAAGGCCTGTTTTTAAAAAATTTGAATAATTTTGAAATTGTCCTGTTCCATATCAGAGTAATACATAGGACTACATTTTGGTTCAGCACAAAGGTGAGAATGAAGGGAGATCTATATTTTTAAACACTAAAGCTCAATATAACAGAAGTAACAAATGAAAATTAAGAAGATTAAAAATATAGATGTGTGTGTATAATATAACATATACATATATAAAATAGGATACAAATTTGTCACTTTTTACAAGTTATAGTAGGAAAAATTTTAACTCCATAGTGTTTTTTATCATTTGCAGACAATTACTACGGTACCCCAAAGCCTCCAGCAGAACCAGCACCATTATTATTAAATGTAACAGACCAGATACTTCCAGGAGCCACTGCAAGTGCTGAAGGAAAACGGAAGAGGAATAAATCAGTGAGCAACATGGAGAAAGCAAGTATAGAGCCTCCTGAGGAGGAGGAGGAAGAAAGGCCTGTGGTCAATGGGAATGGAGTAGTAACAGCAGGTCAGTCATTTGCATTTGCTGTAGGTTCATCAGCTCTTATAGATGCACTAAATATATGTTGTATCAGTATGTTCATATACACATACATATATATTTACAGTTACATTGAGGGGAAAATTATATCAAATGGAAAGGACATGGTCTTGTATCCGATTTATTAGTTTTAATTTTGATGTATAAGCAATTCAACAGCTTCCTCAATTTTTTGTTTCACTTACACAACATTAAAGGCAATACATTGAATGATTTAAACCTCTTAGAAGGCATTGCATGTTATCAGTATGACTGTGTCAAGTTCTGAGGTCTTTGTTAATTATATTGATACAATCTATCCTTAGAAATTGTTCTTAGCCCTGGCCAGAGTGACTCAGTTGGTTGGGTGTTGTCCTATAAACTGAAAAGTCTTGGGTTCAATTCCCTGTCAGGGCACATGCTTCTGTTTGGTTTGGTGCCTTTCGTAGACACCCTGTTGGTGTGTTTATGAAAGGCAACCCATTAATGTTTCTCTCTCACATTGATGTTTCTGTTCCTCTCTTTTTCTCCCCCTTCTCCTCTCTCAAAAATCAATAAGCATATCCTTGGGTGAGGAAAAAAAGAAAGAAATCTTACTATATTTGCAGATCTGTAAATAGAGACTGTGTCATGTGATTTACTTAACAACTTCAATGAATACAGCCCTCAAAGTGACTACAATATATATAATGTCTGTATATTTATCTGCCCACCCTTAGCATCCTGTCTGGCAATGTAGAGAATGTATTTTTATACATTGACATTTTGAACTTGCCTGCCCTTGAACAGGGAAAAGACTTGTTATCTCTTTAATTTAAGATCATTCATATCACATGTATAAAGCAGTCCCACACCAGAAAATTGGTCCATCATCCCTTATTTGAAATCTTTTGACAACTCTCATCTTTGAAAAGTCTTTGTTTTTCTTGTTTATTCAATGTAAACATCAGGATTTTCTTTGTCCTCCTCT
>PVKU01008602.1:0-71724 GCA_004027475.1 Anoura caudifer | reverse complement strand
ACTAGAACCCTAGTGAACACAAGGGAGTTATCATAATCATTGGTCCGACCCATATGGCCCTCTTTATGTACTCATTTGCCTAGTCATCTAAGTCTAACTATCCTTCTGTCATATATTTTATTGAATAATTAAAATAATTATTATATTTTCCTTTCTTGTTTAATTGTTTTAACTGACAAGGAGAAAATTCTGAGATGTTCTAAATTAAATTACAGAAGCCAGAGAGTGGGAGAAAAGGACAGAACAGGCCCTGGCTGGTGTAGCTCAGCGGATTGAGTGCAGGTCTGTGAACCAAAGGATCGTGGTTCGATTCCCAGTCAGGGCACATGCCTGAGTTGCAGGCCAGTTCCTGGCAAGGGACGCACGAGAGGCAACCATACATTGATATTTCTCTCCCTCCCTCTCTCTCTCCTTCCCTTCCCCTCTAAAGATAGAGAAATAAAATGTTAAAAAAAAAAAAAAAAAAAAAAAAAAAGACAGAACAGTTAGCCTGTTAAGAGGTGTGGACCAGCTCTGACAAAAGACTGCTCACATTCCTTCCATTGCCTGTGGGGATTTTGGATTAATTTGCAGGTGGCTATTTCCACAAACTATAGCCAGGCACCCCCCAACTCCAGGAGCCTTGTTTACATGTGGGCTTTCCAGCCTGCCGCCCGTGACCAATCCCCAGGCGGAGGCACTTCTTTTCGCGGACTCTGCCCCTGTCCCAGAGCTGCCTGCCCCACCCCTCCACCCCACTTCATCTTCTCCCACCTCTTTGCCTACAGCGGATGTACGTTCTCTCAGACAGCTTACATCTTTTGTCCCCTTACTTGATATGTAAAAATGCTTGCAAACTCCTGGGAAACGGACATGTTGTCTTTCCTACCAAACTGCTGGTTTAGACTCCATGCCGCAAGACTGGCCGTTTTTTCACTAGCACTTGACTCAATTAAACTTTACTTCCCAAAAAGACTTCAGCTGTGGATGTTACATTTTTTAAAAATTAACATAACACCTTCCCCAAGCTCAATAATGATGGTGGGAGGGGGTACAGGGTGGAGGGGAGTAAAGGGGCTAAAAAAATGGGACAACTGTAATAGCATAATCAATAAAACATATTAAAAAAGATATTTAATTTTTTAAAAGATATGCCGCACACAATATTTATACTTAATGCTATATTTCTAACACTTGTTCAGATTGTTCTATTTCATTGTGATTCATTCTGACAGCTGAATTACATTGTGTACACACACCACAGTGTATATATCCTGTGTTCTATAAATTGGCAGTTTTTGTGGTTTTTGGGTTTTGCTGTGCTGTAAGCATTCTTGTACATGTCTTCGAGAAGCAGAATTGCTGAAACTTGTATTTAATACTTGAGGATTTAAATATACAAGATAATGTTAATCTCTTTTTAACATTGTATAATGTATAATTTATTGTATAAATTTTTATGGCCACTATCCATGAATAAATTTGAAATTCTCTAGTAAAGCTTTATATCACTTACCTGTAAAGCCATCTGTGCTGTAGCTATTTTTGTAGGAATGTTTTTAAATAGTACTTTAGTTTCTTTATTTCTTATAAGAATATTCATACTTTTGTTTCCTCTTGAGTTTACTTTGGTAGATTATACTTCCATGTATGTTTGCTATTTTATCTAAACTTTCAACATTGTTAGCATACAGTTATTGATGGTATTGTGTTTTTATCTTTTTAGTCTCTGCTTTACTACAGTTATAAAGAAATATAACATTTTCATTCATAATATTATTTAATTGTATTTTCTCTATTTTTATCTAGATTAATCTTGCAAGAGATTTTACCTTATTCTAGAATTAGAATTTTCTCCTATTTTAAGGATGAGAAAACTTGCCAGATTTTAATTTCAACCTTATTTAGGTCTGAGAACATGGTGTCCAGGGAATTAACTACCAAGGAGGCTTAAGTTCCCTCCAAAGTAAAGTCAGGGCAGCAGAGAACCCTGCTCCCATAAAGAGCTCAGGAGAAAAGGTGGGGGTTAACTCACTTGGAGTTTTACCTCCCCACCCTCCCTCCCCAGCTCCCCAGGGGGTGGTTGATTATAATATAAAGAGTAGGGAATATTTTCTGCCTGGGACAGGACAGGGAAACAGACCTGATGAGTTTATTTTCTGGTGCTTGGACATTACAGAGCAGGGCTAATTGGGCACCATCAAATACTTGACTTCCTTTGGGCCTTCACACAGACTTGTGTTTGGAGCATTTTACTCACAATTATCTCCATTCAGAATCTTCAATACTTACCAGGAGAATAGGAACTCATGGGCCTAAGTGACAGCATACACAAATATCACACACATTTCAAAACATTCCTTTAATATCAGAGATATTAGAAATGACTGAACAATACTTTTTTTTTTTTTTTTTTTACATTTGGCTCCAGGCTTTTAATTGGCTGGGGCAAGATGGTAACATGATTTTTATTATTCCCATGAAAGCTGTAATGTGTCCCATTAAAAGAGTAGTCTTCTCATTTATGTTCTAAATAGGTGCCCTGGGCCCATAGTAAAAATACCCAACATAAAAGCATTTTTTTGATCTATTTCTACTTGTAGTAGTGGCTTCTGATAGCGGTGGTTGTCGATGAAGGATGAAGCGCTAATTTTTAGACTCTCCAGCTGCAGAGAGACGATGGCAGATCGTAATCTATAAAGCTTTCCCAGCAGATGATTCTAAGTGTGCTGTAGAACACATTTCTCTGATTCCTACTCATAAGAGGCCTGCTTGAGAAAGCAGGAAGAAGTGATATCTTGCATGAAAGTTTAAGAACCTGCATCACAAAGCATGAACTTGATTGGGATTTTGGGGAACAGGAGATACAAACCACTCCTTTCTATTACAAACTAACTTTGAAATTGCTCCTGTGGAACCTTCCACTTTCAGCAGAAGTGCATCCTAATAGATCTAAAGTAGTAAAGCCCCACAGTGCTTCCTCAGGTAATTCAGTTAGTTGACCTGTTGAGTAGAATTGTTCAGCATTATTCACCTGGTTGCTGAAGAGAGTTTGCCAAAACTCATTGTTTTGATGTCAGGTTTATGGATTCTGGGTTGTCTCTCCTGGTGGTAATTGGCCAACAGCATCTTCAGCTGTTTCCTGGGACTACGTAGGGATGTGATGTCAGCAGTATGTTCTAGCAGGGCTGTTCACCAGCCTTTCCTCTTCACAGTGGCATCCAGGGCACCTCATCTAATCACTGATTCAAATAATTAAAAAGCAGGTGATGAGTTAGAATATGGCCACTTAAATTACAAATTTTCTCTATCAAGGTGGTCATTTCTAATTTCTCTAATTCTCAAGCTGAAAGATCGATACTCTTTTTTTTTTTTAACATTTTATTTATTTATCTTCAGAGGGGAAGGGAAGGAGAGAGGGAGAGAAATATCAATGTATGGTTGCCTCTCATGCGACCCCTGCCAGGTACTGGCCTGCAACCCAGGCATGTGCCCTGACTGGGAATTGAACCATGATACCTTGGTTCACAGGCCCGCGCTCAATCCACTGAGCTACACCACCCAGGGCTGAACAATACTCTTTAAAAATGTACTATAAACACTCTGGGCTTAGGAAAGAATTAAAGAAAATGACAAAATTATCCATGAGATACCCAAGGAAAAATAATTATAACTAACAGTATAGAGAAGATAAAAATGAAAAGAGAAACAAGAAAATAAAACCAAAGGGGTCAGAGAGAAAGTAATAGATATACAAAATACCTCCATATCTGACATATGGATATGGTGATGAGCTTCCCTTTTTTTCTTTGGTGGTATTTCCTGACCTGAACTTGATGCAGTTGGAAACTTGAAGATGAGCACTACATTGTTCCTACAGAGCTTTAGAGAAGCCATCTGATTGTGGCTGAAGGAGCAAACAGGGCAAATCCTAACGTTCACAGAGAGAGTGCAGAAATCCCCCATTTTTCTTATCTCTGTTCTTTTACATCCCATATCTCAGGCAGAGGTGGGATGCAGAGGTGGGTCTTACAATCACGGTGACCAGTGGAGATATGGAGCAGGGGTTGGAGATTGGGGGGTGCAGACTCAAGGCTAATTTCAGACCCCACCTGAACACGTCAGATATTGAGTCCAGGCCATATGGCTACATAGTCCTTCACTGTGGCAACAGAAGAGGGAGCCCTTGAGTAGACAGACCAGGAAAACTACCCACCGTGTTCTTCTTCACTGCTACTCCACAGAAACCTCCTGCTAAAAGGTGGTCCAGTAAAATCCAGTTTTGCTGATATATGAGACATAAGTGTAGAAACCATAAGGCATTATAAAAAATATTTTGAAAAAGTACACTAGAAGTCTGTTCTTGCAAAAACACACAGGAGACAAATGGGGCAGCAAAGAAGATAAAAGAATAACCATTTGAACATGAATATTAACATTTTCATGGAAAAATGGACACTATGAAGAAAGAGAAACCTGCTGGCAGATGATGACATATAGTACCAAAAACAATAGCAACAGCTTAGGGAAAAATGGCCAGAAAGTAGAAGTGAAATAGAAATTGGTAGAACTCAGGATCAAAATAGAAAAAGAAAAATAAGAAAAGAAAGAAAGAAAGAAAGAAAGAAAGACAAAACCATTTCAGAAATAAAGACAAGATGGCAAAGGAAACAAAAGAGGACAGAAATAACAGAAAACATGATAAGGAATATTGGTGATAGAAATTTTATTGAAAAACCAGAAATATAAAAATTATTTTTGAAAGACTGGAGAAATGATAGAGAGGACAAGCAAACTAGCATATACATAATTAGAATATTCAAAGAGGCAAAAAGGGAGAATAAACCTTTTCAAATATAATTCAGAGCACCTGTTCTGCAGTACAAGCGGATGTCACTCTATGTTTTGAACAAGCACGTTGTGTGAGGTAGTGAGACACAGCCTAGTAAAATTATTCCACTTTCGAAATGAATGAGGAATCTTGGTTAGCCAGACAAAACGTTCAAGTCACTGTAAGGGAAAGAAAAGCAGGTTTTTCCACAGCAACAGTCAATGGCAGAAGACAATGGAATATTACACACAAGGTATCTCAGGGTCAGAAGTGTGAACCAAGGAAACTGATCCATTCCAGCTGTCCAACTAGAAAGACAATAGACAGTTTTAAACTTCCAAAGCCCAG
Source organism: Anoura caudifer (assembly GCA_004027475.1). Lineage (NCBI taxonomy): Eukaryota > Metazoa > Chordata > Mammalia > Chiroptera > Phyllostomidae > Anoura > Anoura caudifer. The sequence continues at coordinate 66,566 of PVKU01008602.1, read as the reverse complement.
AGATTTTACCTTGAGGAGCTCTTTATGAGGAAATAATTGGATGACCACAAGCCCATTAAGTGATATCAGGAAGCTTCAGCAAATGGACTGGTGTGAGCTGAACTCATTATATTGAAGACATAATCAAAGTTTAATGTAATAAAGACAAAAGGTTTTGTAAAATAGTATAACCAACCTAGGGCCACCATCATCATATCAAAATAAATGCAAAGCAACTCACCTGCAAAATAGGTTAATAGTTTAGATTGGTTCACAACAAAAAAACTTATCTCTATATTGTATTTAGGAGACACACCTAAAGCCAAGTAATTCTGAAAGTGAAAAATAAAGGGCCAGATCATTGTATACCAAGTAAATGTAAACAATGAGCAAGTAAGTGTTATCTGACTATTAGACAAACTATAATTCAAGCTTCAATGTGTTTAAATGCCAAAGACTTTATTTTGCTAAGAGAAGTAATTGACATCAAAATATAGTAATTATATGCATTAAGTGGTATAATAGAAACTTTTGTTAGGCAGAAATGATATGTCAGGAGAAATACAGAAACAAACTAAAAATAGGATGAAGATCTGGGGGGGATGGGGAAAAGGCAGAAAATTGTACTTGAACAACAATTAAAATAAAAAAATAGGATGGAGAGGATCTAAACACTAATAAAGTAGAATATATATAATGCATATACATCAAATATATATAATGCATTTTCTGACAATTAATAATATACCTAATTTTCAAATGTCCATGAGCATTCATAAAAATGACCATTATAAGTCCATAAATATTACCTTCAGAAAATCCCACAGAATATAGATAACATTCTCTGATTACAGTGAAATGACTCAGATTATTTAGAAAATAGGCAAGCTAAAAGACTCCTTCATTAGTAAGTTAAAAAAAGAATCTGTGCTTTCAATTCATATAACTTAAGCCCAAATATAGAATAGAATAGGAAGGAAACTAGAGATTTTCTCATTAAATTCAGAAAAAAAGCCAAATGATGTCCACCATCTTCCATGCCTTTTAATATTGTATTTAAGTATTAGCCAATGAAATTAAGCAAAAGAAAGCAATTATAAGCATAAGAATTTGAAAGAATGAGATAAAATTAACTCTGCAAATAATATAGTGATACATCTAGAAAACCCTAACAAGTCCATGGAAATACTACAAACAATAAGAGGAGTTAGCAAAATAGCAGGTTATGAAATCAATATAAAAATGTACAGCTTTCAGGCAAAGAAAAACAAGGCAGAAACTACAAAAAGTGAAAAATCCCTTTATGATAGGAAAAAATATACAGATATAAACTCAATAATATATCCAAAACCTCTATGGGGAAATCTATAAACACATTCTTGAAAGACACAAAGGTACACATGAACAAGTGGAAAGACATAACATAGAATAGAAAGACAATGTTATGAAGAGATCAGTCCTCTCTAATATATAATTTAATGCAGTTCCAATTCTAATAAAGAAATGCACATAAACCAACAATAGGATGACCTTTTCAGCCATCTGACTTGAAAATGAATGATTAGTATAGATCAAGATAGGGAAAATATTATTCTCTTACACTCTTTTTTTTTGTTGTCTAGTTTTTACTTCATAATCATAAACTTAACTCTGCAAACCAGCTAGACTTGGAAGGGGTAGGGAAAACATGGAACCCAATGAACTGCTGCAAGAGCATGAAGATTATAGAACATTCCAAGCAGATGGGGGTGAAGGGGTGCTCTCCTGAGCTACAGAAGGAATGGTCTGGTGGTTAAGATAAAACGTAAGTCAGATGTGTCAGAGTTGTCCACCATCAGTAATAGTGATCTTCTTGCTGGTCTTGCTATTCCTTGACCAGTAGTGCTCCACGGCTGTCACAACACCCACGACGTCTTTCGCCTGGCTGCAGACCACATGCTTGCCATCCAGCCACTCGGTCTTGGCAGTGCAGATGGAAAACTGGGAACCGTTTGTGTTGGGTCTGGCATTTGCCATGGACAAGATGCCAGGACCTGTGTGCTTCAGAACAAAATTCTCATCATCAAATTTCTCCCTGCAGATGGACTTGCTGCCTGTGCTGTTGTGGCGTGTGAAGTCACCACCCTGGCACACAAATCCTCGAATAATTCTGTGAAAGCAGGAGCCTTTATAACCAAATCTTTCTTCCCCAGTGCTCAGAGCATGAAAGTTTTCTGCTGTCTTTGGAACTTTGTCTGCAAACTGTTCGAAGGAGACATGGCCCAAAGGCTCACCATCAGCAGCAATGTCAAAAAACAGGTGAGGTTGACCATGGCTGCGTGCAGGAAGGTCTGAGGGGGCAGCAGCATCTGCAAGACCTCTCTTAGAGTCTGTGGGAGTATAAATTGGGATGATCATTTAGTAGTCAGTTGCATATTCAATTAAAAATAAAAGTTAATAGTCTATGTCCCAATAGTTTCATTGGTGTTACCCTCCCTAGAAACATATTTGCACATGTGCCCATGGACTTCTATGTATATGAACATTTAGTAAAAATCTTATAGGGATAGAAGATGCATAAATAAACTGTGGTACCAAATGTCATGTTTTGGGAAAATAAGAGAAGGACAGAGAGAAGGAGTGGGGAGAAGGGTATGGTGAACAAGGCCAAGGCTATGACTTCTAATAAGTAAGCCGACCATCCTCCTCCGTGACAGCACCCTCAGATGATGGTGATTGTTGTGAGCACACCAAGTAGTCACTGGTTCTCATGAGGGTTCAGAAAATGATCCAGAAATTCATCATCAGTCATTGTCATTATGTTAACATCATCATCATCTTCATTATCACTAACAGAAACAGCATCAAAGGCATCTTTGGTAGGAAACTAGTGATGTTTTCCTAAAATTCATGCATTAACTGAACAAACATTTGTTTACCAAGCACGTGACATAAGACAGACCCTGGTTGTGAACATGGAGCTTTTAGTTGATCTGTGTCTGCCTTTATTTATTATAAAGGTGCCAACATGGAGAAATCAGTGCAACTGAAAGAATTTACTACTTCCATTTCCTGAGTAAGAGGCATGGCATGCCACAAAGGGCCAGTTGGGGAAGCACCAGGTTTTGGAGGCAGCAGCAGGAATGGGGGAAAAAACATAGGCCACTGTCTTTACGGTGTTTTCCAAGGGAAAGGAAAGACAGAATGGCTTTGTCTATTGGCTAGTTTGAATAACTTCAGTGGGCTTTCAGAAATAGCGGACGTCTCTAGTTGCCTGGGATCTGGCCTTGGGTTGATTTAGGGCAGGGAAAATACTGGCTTGGTGCATGAGAGTAAGATTAGGAGGTGGAGTATGGATTTGGGATTGGTTAGTTTGTATGTGATGACAGGCAGGCTCACCAACAAGCATTTTATTATCTCTAGGAATTGCTTATCCCAGAAAAAGCAGTTTTTTCCTAGCCACAGGGATTCTTAAAGATGTCACAACATTATAAAACACACATAACAAAAAATGTGATTATCATGGTAGTTTACTGGGAAAGACAGATAACTAAACAAGCAGTTATAGTATAAGCTATGATATGACTATGTATAGTTATATTATAGTATAGTATATATTATGTTATGTTATGTTATGTTATAGTATGGGGAAACAAATGAGAACCTAAGTTACCCTAGGTAACTTATATGTTATGGGGAAACAAATGAGAACCTAAGTTACCCTAGGTTTCAGGAAAGATGTAAAAAGAATTGGCTACCAAAGGTTTATACATTTCTGGATTTCTTCCCTAAGTAAGAACCATCTTGTTGAACCTCCCTCTTCTAGTCTGGAGCTCCTTTGGCTACTCTTGTAATGAGAATAGTTCTCATTCCATCTTTCACAGGCTTGATTCATTCTTTCATGTTCATTTATTTTTATAATCAGTGCGTGTGAGCATGTAAGTGTGCATGTGTGCCTCAACATGTGACATTCCAGTGTCAGATTGTCTTAGAAATTGCCTTAAAGTGCTAGTAATAGAGATCTGATGGTTTAATAAGGACAAGGATTTATTTATTTTTCTCCAAAATATAAAATCTGAAGGTAAGCATTCAGGGCAGGCAAAGTGCCCTGTGATGTCATCAGTAACTCTAGCTCCTTCTCTTTTTGTCTCTCCATTCTTGGTACTGGCTGATGCATGAGAGACAACACTGCTGGCTGAGGTTCAACTATCACATGTCTCTTCTAAGGAGGAAGAAATGAGGGAACAGGAGAGGTCCTTGTTAAAAGCCTTCCCAAAGCTTCACTCAATGATTTCTACTTTGTCTCATTAGTTATCCCTATAGACAAAGGGATCTGTAATGTGTAGTTCTTTAGCTGAGTATGTTGCTAATCCAGAAATAAGGTTTCTGTATGCTAGAGAAAAAAGTTATTAAGTTTGAAAGTAATAATTCCATTTGTGTATGTATGTATGAAATGCTTTTATATTACTACCCAAGAGACTTTTCTAGTTCCCTATTAAATATTCATTTTATTTTCATCACAATCCTTTGAAAAAGGTAGTGTAATCTCCATTTTAGTAGTGCAGAAACTGAGGAACAGAGAAGTTAAGTAACTAACTCAAAGCTGCACAGCTGCTATATGGTAGGGAAGCAAACTCAAACAGTCTTGCTCCAAAGTCCAGGCATCTAATCACTATTTTCTTCTGCCACTTTCTCTTCCAGAAAAGTTGGTTGGATCCCCCAGGACGGCAGCCCACCAGTTCTGCTCCAGGACACTGGAAAGGGTGACTTCCAACGTAAAAATCCATACACTTGTACCCACTGTGCCACCTCCATGGGCTCTAACAACAGCAAAAGCCAGGGGCTCTGAGGTGAATCTGAGGGGCAGGGCAAGTGAGGCATCCAGGCTGGGATTCTCAGGAAGCACTTATAACAGGCTGACAAGCCCTGGCATTTCAGCGTGCTCTGTTGCTCCCAGAGGCAGACACCTTGAGCTGGTTTAATCGGTGAGGGAAAACTGTGGTAGTGGAGATCTCCAGGTTACTGCTTTCTTCACCCCCACCCCCACCCCAACGCTATGGCCAGTCAGCAGTGCAGGGGGGAGGCCCTGATCAGCCCTTCAGGGGAAAGGAAACATCATTCAAAGAATGAGGCTGAAGGTGAGTAGCAGAGGGGGAGGAAGGACAGGAGCTGAAGGGCAAGGGACCCATCCTTCCTGAGAGTTCAGGGGTCTAAATTTGACTTGCTTTAGCCTTTTTCTGTCTTACTGCAGTATTTTCATAGTCTGGGCCACTTCAACTCAAAGACTGAATGTCCTCATTTAGCCAGCAAGGATGTGGTATAGTCAATTATCTAATGGTAGTTTTGAGCCTTAATCTAACACTCCACTCAGAGAAAGACTCTTTTCTCATGATATAATATTTTGTCCCTGCACAACTGTACATCTGTTTTGTGTCCTCAGATGAGCCTGTTCAGAACTGCAGTCACGTTACTGTGCTAGGTGATAGACACAGGATCACAGTGATCTGAGCAACAGATCCTGACCCCGGCAGAAGGCAGCTGGAGATCCCAAGGCCTCAGGACAGCAGATGAGAGACTGTAGTAGAGACAGAACAAGGGGGATGTCAGGAAGGACCCAGTAGGTACTCCACTTGTGTGACATTACTGCCACCTGCCCTCCAGGGCCACCAGTCACATTACAGCCCAGGCCTGGGTCTCATAAAAGGTGTTACTAGAACTGGCTGGCTCCTCACCCACTCTGGCTGTCCTTATACCTGTCCACTCGTCTGCGTTTGGTCTTTAACTGGGTGAGTGTTTAGGGAGCCCAGGGAAGGCTCTGAGCAGGATGGAGGTAGAGCTGGTGACCTGTCAGAGGAAGAATGGGTGGAAGAATCAGGCAACCCTGAAAAGGGTGATAGTTAAAGAAATATGCAGAATAGATTGTTTTATTTGGATCTGAAATAAATCTCACTTTTTGATAGAGGAATGTAGAAGTGTGATGTTTGTAGGTGACATTTGTCAAGAGCCTCCTCTGGGGCTGGTCCTGTTACCAGATGAGGGAGAACAGCTGTGCCAGAGTCTATGTCAGCTTGGCCCTGGGGCCTGGCTTCCTAAAGCCTGGTCTCTGGGTGCCCTCTTACACTGGGTGCCAGCTTCCCATGGGATTCTGGAAAGACTGACACCACTTCCACTCTGGAAATTAAATACCATTTTTTAGCACATAGATTAACATGAAGCTTATCAAACGTACAGGATGAATTCTTATATATATTTTAAGGTTAATTCATCACTTCCATGCAGACAGATGCGCCAATGATATGGGACTAATACTACTGTATGTTTAATGTACATAGAATGTTTTTATTCCCTCTGAACTTCATTGAACTTCTGCGAAGATGTACTGACAGCAGAACCAGCAGCAGTGCCAGCCCCTTCCTAAATGCTCCCCAAATGCCCTCCAAATTGCCTACCCCAGTGCCCATCCACATGTCCTCCTCTAGTCTCCCTTGCTGTGGCCCCAGCTCCTGGGTGGTGGCTGCTGCCTGAGCCACCTCAGGCCCCATCTCTTCCACTGGCTCTGGCCCCAGAGCCCAGGCTTTACTATGAGCCCTTAGGGCAGGATCTCTGGCTGCTGCCATTGCTTTGGGAGCCACTGCTGAGCTGGGCCCTAAGGACCACTGAGAAGCAACGAAGGGAGAACCAAGTACCAAATAATCATGGGCCTGCCCCTGCCTGATGGTTTTTACCATCCCCTGCAATTTTGTTCTCTACCTCCTGGGTTCATCATGTTTTATGTAGACTCAGCATTGCTCTTGCTCTTATGAACCCTATTCAATAATAAAGTTCAAATTTTATGGTTACATTGTATTTTATTTCACTGTATTTAAGTTCCTTCTCACAGCTGGAGTCCTTAGAATCTACTTACAATGAGAACTTTAATTTAGTGGACCTCTTCCATTGTGATGTGAGGCAAATGCAAAATGAGCTCCAACTTTAATTCAGAGTTGCTCCAGGGAAAGTGTGATAGAGAGCCGTCAGTCAAGGCAGGGGGTACAGGTGATGATGGATGGCTAGATTCAGACACATAGGGCAAGAACAGAACCTCCACGAGTCTCCTAGAAATGACCTCCTAGATCATGACCATTCCCGGTGAAGATAACTATAGACTTACAATACACTTATTTAATTGTTGGGAACCGTTCAGCCTGGTTTCAGGAGCTGTAACCCCCACCCCAGGGTTAGGCTGAGTAAGAGCCCCAGGGACCTGCTTCATCTGGGTCTGTTCTGTCATGAGGACCTGAGCCACTAAGGAGACAGAGCTTATCTCCCTGGCAGGAGTGCCACTTCTGCTTCATCGGTATCTGGCCCCAATGCTTGGTCAGTTAGTCAATGATGGGTAAGACTCCTTGAGGGAGGGGCAACCCAAGCCAGACACGGCCACTTGGAAGACCCTCATGAAGGACTCGGGGGGCTGCAGCAAAGAGGGGGTGATGGACCCTTGCCCCCAGCTATTCTGACATAGCCCGAGTCCTCATTTCCATCTGGGAAATGTCCTCCTGGTCCCTTGCTTCCTGGCTCTAATGGGCTTAAGCCTGAAACTATGACGGCGGGGAGTGCAGCCCTGTGCCGGCCAGAGTGGTTCCCCAGGTGATCGGGCATAAGAAAGAATTCGTAAAGTCCTGTGAAACCTGCTTTGCTAAGAGTGCTCTCATTTGAATGATAAGGGTCCGAGGAGGAAATGAGTGTGTCTCCCAAAGTTTTTGCAACCCCCTTTCCTGACAGACACTGACTCAGATTAAGCCCTCAGATTTCTTTGAAGTGTTATCCATTGTTTGATCCTTGCCACCTGACATACCTGTATTCCTGTGTATTTGAACCCAATAAAAGCCCAGTGAGGAAGGGGCTTTGGATCCTTTTCCTTTGAGAGATCGACCACCTCTTTTCCCCAAGCAGATCATGTCTTGGTAGTTTTATTTTCATCAGTGACGGAGGGATGGGGCTCTGCGGGCAGAGCCCCCCCACATTTAATCAACATTTTATTGTTCTGCATTTGTTTTTAGATTTTGTGTGTTTATGATTATAATAACACAAAAATGAGCATCTTAAATTTTGGAAATTTTGTTTAAGTTTTAGAATATTATCTAAAATTCAATTTCTACATTTTAAATTGTTTATAAAACTGATGCAATAAATATATATGAGGGTAGTTTTAATGCATCTAATCCAGAATTGGGTAGTAGCTCTTTAACAGAATCAATGATAGATATGAAATTATATTTTGATTTCAATTTTTATGCTTCTTTTTCCAAATATTTATTGTTCCTTTGAATTCTCTACTTTGTAATTTTTTTAAAAAATAACTAATGCCCATTAATCTCTAATACCAAGGTGTTTTCTTACGGATTATGTAGATTTTGAAAATTATTAACTTAAGTAGTTTAGTCACTCATGTCCCTAGCAAATCCTACAAATTTTGTTTGGTGTTTTATTTATTTTGTAAATTATACTTCTCTTTGAAGAGAATGGCATGATTTTTCATACTTCAACTCTTTTACAGTAGTTTGTAATACTGCTCATTTTGTAATTTCATTCTTATGAATCCTGAATAATTTTTATTGAGATGATTTCTAAATATTTCATGTTTAGTAGTTCTTATGTAAAAGGCCATTTCTATTTGTAAATTCAACCCCAAACTTGCTTATATATATCCTACGATCAATTCAGAGAATTTTCTAATTCTAATAATTTTCAAATAAATTATTATATTTTTACTTTCTAAGTCTTTAATTGTGCTATTTGCAAATTGAAGGTATACCTGGAGTATTTAACTAGTTAAATGTTATGCAAATTATTGAATAATCATGTATGCAGGTGATCACATTCTTGAGTCTTTCTATTATTTTTTTCTTTTTATTAGTTATGTTGTTTATGATGCTTATCTGTGCAGGCATTAGTGAATGACAAAGGTTTAAATAAAAGTATATTTATTATACAATTGAGAACATGTTGAGCATTAATATTTTTGTGAATTTCAAAAAGAAGACTGCTATCTGTTGATTTTCTTAAAAAACAGAACACTTCTTTATGTACCTGTGATGGTAATCCCTTACAAGAACACAATTTGACAACCACTGAACTCATTCTTGTACACCCGTAGTACCCAGGACTGCCTTGCCTCTTCCATGAAGCCTTAACAGATTTCTTCACCTAACATGGATCTCTTTCTTTATGTCTAAAGTGATCACTGGTTTTTATCTCTGATTGTATATACAATCAGCTAGTAATCTTAAAAAAAATACTGATGTGGGGCTACCCAGAAAATCAGAACCAATCACTCTCCTGTGGTGTCCTGGTGGCATTTTAAAAAGCTGTCTACGGAGCCCAGGCTGGTGCAGCTCAGTGGATTGAAGGCCGGCCTGAGAACCAAAGGGTCGCTGGTTGGATTCCTAGTCAGGGCACATGCCTGGGTTGCAGGCCAGGTCCCCAGTACAGGGTACTCGAGGGGCAGCCAGACATTGATGTTCCTCTCCCTCTTTTTCTCCTTCCCTTCTCCTCTCTAAAAATAAATAAAACCTTAAAAAGCAAATAAAAAGCTACTTACTGAGAAACATGGATTTGCCTTCAATCATGCCCTGTCTGCTGGTTTCTCTTGTGTTGAGGGTCTGTGTTTCTATCTAACTTCTCAGGTGTCTCTGCTTCTCTCTCCAATTCAGTTTTGAGCTTAGTGAGGACAGAAACTAAAGTTTGTCTATTTTTCACAGGCCTGAGGCAGTGTTGGTCACAGGTTATAGGCCCAGATGTGGCTGAGGTTGTTTATTATGATAACTGTTCCCGTGGCCCATGATCTCATCCCTATTTCCTTGACACTCTCATCTGAGCTTGGAGTGACATGACTGGGGCATTGCGTTAGTGGGGAGAGATCGGGTGATAGGAGGACATTCCTAGAAAGGTACTTGCCAGGAAACTCTTTCCCCAGCCCTTCCCCTGTGCAGGTTTTCTGAGTTGGTAACAGAAGTTGTCACGAAGGCAGTTAGTTCCTGGTCCTTCAAGGAAGGGAATGCAAGCTTGGAAATTGGTCATCTTCCTTGTGCTTGTTATCAAATTCATTATCAACACCAGCATCAACTTTGTCATTATCAGACATCTATTTCCTAAGATAGGTGTTTCTAGAAGTGCCTTGTGAGAAGATGAATAAAAATATATAAAAGGATTTGGCTACCAGAATGAACTTTCTATAAGTAGGTATACCCAACACTAAATTTTCTCATTTTATGTATCTATGGTCTGGGACAGAAAAAAAATGTTTTTGTTTTTTTGCCATTTATTTATTTATTTATTTATATTTTTTGTTGTTTTATTTGTTAAATCAGTTTTTATTTTCCAATTTCAGTTGGCATACAATATTATATTAGTTTTAGCTGAACACCCTAGTGATTAGACATTATATAAATTAAGGGATCATCCCAATAGATCTCATACCCATCTGACACCATACATAGTTATTAGGATATTATTGACTATATTTCCTATGCTGTATTTTACTTTCCAGTGACTATTCTGTAACTACTTATTTGTACTTCAAATCCCTCCACCTTTTTCACCCATTCTCCCAATGCCCCTACCATTTGGCAACCATCAAAATATTTTCTGTATCTATGAACCTGTTTCTATTCTGCTTGTTCATTTATTTTAATTTTTAGATTCAATCATTGACAGATATGTATTTATTGCCATTTTATTATTTGTATTTTTCTTTTATTCTTTTTCTTAAAGAAGACCATTTAAAATTTCATGTAATACTGGTTTGGTGATGATGAAGATACCAACACACATCATAATTAAAATGGAAAAGGTTAAAAACAAAGACAGAGTCTTTTTTAAAAAGATTTTATTTATTTATCTTTTTAGAGAGAGGGGAAGGGAGGGAGATGGGAGAGAGAAACATCAAAGTGTCGTTGCCTCTCATGTGCCCCCTACTGGGAACCTAGCCTGCAACCCAGGCGTGTGCCCTGACTGGGCATCGAACTGGCAACCCTTTGGTTCCCATTCCAGCACTTACTCCACTGAGCCACACCAGCCAGGGCCAAAGAGAATCTTAAAAGAAGCAAGAGAAAAGTGGTTAGATACCTACAAAGGGGCTCTCATAAAACTGTCAGCTAATTTTTCAACAGAGACTTTGCAAGCTAGGAGAGAGGGGCAAGAAACCTTTAAAGCGATGAAAAGCGAGGACCTACATCCAAGATTATTCTACCCAGCAAAGCTATCATTTAGAATTGAAGGACAGATAAAGTGTTTTCCAGACAAGAAAAAGCTAAAGGGGTTCATCACCATCAAACCAGTATTGCCTTTCTTTTTAAAAATAATTTTGTTTTTAATTGTGAGAATTCTTTCTGTACACTCATTTTCTTGTATGGTAAAAAAGCTTACTTTTTAAAATGATTGCCACAGTGTATGTGTGCCCACGTGTGCATGTGCACACACATGTATGGATGCACAAGAGAAAGATGTACTGAAGGGGGAAGAGGGAGGAAGAGGGAGAGTTGGTGATGGTCCAGTGCTCTTCAGAATGGGCGGAAAGCAGTGGTTGGCCTTGCCAGGGGCTAGTGTGACAGGGTCACAGCCTTCCTAGGATGCAATTCTTCCGAATTAAAGAAAAGCCGTATTTCTTACCTTGCCCACCTGCTTTCAGTCTTTTGTTCAGGACTGAATGAAACTATGATTATTGCACTTGGTTGATAGTGGATGACAGGTCGAAATACTAGCAAAACCAGCAAACAGTCAGTTAGTACTTGCTCACATGTTAAGCACAAGCTTTATTTCACATTAATATTTGCTTGGATGGTTCATTTACAAGATATTTATTGGTTATTTACTAGGTCCCAAGAGCAGTTTTAAGATCTAAGGACATTGGTATAAACAAAACAGATAATGATTTCTTACTTGTTGAACTTGTTCTAATAAAGGAAGACGGATGACAAACATATGAATAAGAAAAAAATGTGTTATCCACTCATTCAACAGAAATGTTTTGTGTGTGCCAAGTGCTTGCATACGTCATTGTGGACAAATCAGTGAACACAAGAGATGAAGGTTCTTACCGGATAAAATTCACATTCTGATGGGAGAAAATGGAAAACACATACATGTATAACATAGATAATGTGTTACATCATTAAAAACTCTACAGAGAAAAAGAGAGCTTAAGAAGAGGGACAGGGTATGTGTTATAATTTTAAACAAGATCATCACCAGGCCTCTCTGAGGTCATATTTGAACAAAGACTTGAAGGAGGTGAGCCAGGTTGCCACATGAGTACCTGAGAGAAAAACATTTTGGGCAGGGAAAAGAGCAAGAGCAAAGTTCCCTGAAGCAGGAGTGTGCCTGGAGTGTCAGAGAGTAGACTGAGGCATGGAGTGTGGGACGTGAAGTCAGGGAAGTAAGGAGCAGGGCCGTGAGGTGCAGTCTGTGTCTCCCTTTGAACGTGGTAGTAAAGACTTTGGCTTTTATCATAAAAGGATAAGAAGTCATTAGAATGTTTTCAGCAGAAGAGTGGCAGAATCTATTAATGTCTTCATGCTACAGATGAGGAAACCGAGTTTCAGGAAGTTCAGCAAATTAACTAGGAATTTGCAGAGTTGTAACAAGAACTGGGTACTCTGTGAAAGAAGGCATAAGTTCGTAACATTGTAGTTGGCCTTGTGTGTGGAGGTCTTGGAGCATTTGAGATAAAGAACAGAACATGCTATTTGTGCTGGAAATGTGGATGGAATGGTTGGGAGGGAGGGATCCAAGAGGGGACATGATCCATTAGATTCTATCTGCAGGCATATATTAGGGGAATGTGGATTTCCCTGTATCCCTTTGCATTCTGAAATGCAAATATGAGGCAATTTCAGTTAAAAATTTCAGGAAGTATTTGAAAGATTAAATAAATGCAATGAAACAGCCCTACAAAGTGTTAAGTAAACCCGAGGGACTAGTTACCTTGTGTGTATTATAACAGAATAAATGTGTCAGAAAAGGGCCGGCAGGAGGTCAGGAAATAAGGCATTCCAGGAGAAAGAAGAATATTTGGGCACTAATGTCTCCTGGTTTCTGCAACCAAAAGCCCTCTGGTGCTGTCTTGTCCTGTGTCCCTGGCCCAAAACAGCCCACAGGACTCTGAGCCAGGTATGGCTGTGGTTCTCATGTTTCGATGACTCACATGTGCACACCTGGGAGTCCCTTGTAATTCTTGAAAACACTCTCCACTCCACAGAGGATGCCCCTTAGAGGACCTCCATTGGCTCTTCTTGTGGTAGTCATAGTGGATCTGGGGGGAGGGGAGGGAGACAAGGAGGTGGCCAGTAAGGGCGCTCCCTAGCAAGCCTGTCCAGCGATCACGTGTTGTTATGGAACATGCCCTGGATGGGATTCAGACATTCCTGTCTGGAGTCTGTTCTGACCTGGTTGGGTGGCCTTGAGCAAGTTTCTTTCCTCTTCTATGGACCTATTACATTGCAAGGGCTGAGCCTTATGCTTTAAAGGTCCTTGCTGGCTGTCCATTCTGTGGTCCTACAATATAATGCCTCAATAATCTAGGAGAGATCCCTGATTGTCCCTGAAATAATGGTGCAGGGATTCTGGGGCAAGTCTCGGAGCTGAGCCCAGAACACAGACATGCAGACACGGGATGGGCTCTAAGGGAGGGGCCTCCGCACTGTCTTCCAGTCTTACACAGAAATGGGATTTCTTGCTGGATACAATGTTCCTGTGTCTTTTCTTTTCTAGATGTGTGGTTTCTCACTTCCTCCCACTTCTTTTTCACACGCACACAAAAAGGACCCAGATTTTGCTCTCAGAGTGTCTCCAGTCACTGGTCAAAGGAAGCTTCCAGGATGAGAGGAGACCCAGGCCCTGCCCTCAGGGAGCAATACGTCAACTTGGGCACTTACCACTCTGTTCTCCTGATTAAGGAGAGGTGGCACCATTGAGTTAAAATCTTGGTGGGGTTCATGCCTTGAGCACAGCTTCAAACATATAATTAATGTCAGGATTTGTAGATGCTGATGCTATAAGGGACCTTTAATGATAATCTAGTATATGTTTCCTGACTATGAAGATGGTAGTAAGTCCAGAAATGAGCTAACCAGAGGGACTGCAGAGAACTCTTAGAGGCCAGAAGGTCTTCCTAAAAAGAACTGCCTGTTAGGTCGGATGACCTGTCTCTTCAGGCAGGGGCCAGACGGATGAAGTGTGTGAGTTCCCTCTACCTCAGAGATGCCAGGATTCTGATTCTGTGAATTCGTGAATATCTGTCCCTATCACCCTATGAGTCTACTGAACTACTATTGCATGAATCCACAAGTTTCTGATTCTATGAGTTTGCGTCCAAAGAGAAAAATAGGTTTGAAGATAACCCTGTGAGTCACCCCGGCACTTGTACCAGTCATCTGACTTTACCATGCCTTGCCTTCCCAGCCTATAAAATGGGCAGGGCACAACCCACCCACCTGTTTTGGTGGCACATGGAAACAGCATCTCTCACCAGGGATATTAGTGCTGCCTGAAGATGTCAAACCCATTAGTGAGAACCTGACCCCACGCAGCAGGAAGTGAGCCAGTCAGAGCTCACAGGTGGCACAAGACACAAAAATTGGCTACTGGCAGGATGGGCTCTCACCACATGGAGGAAGGAAGCTGGTCTAGGGTGCACTGCCAGTGTAAAGCATCCCCAATCATTCATTCATTTATAGGTTTGTCTCATTAGTGGTCCCCAGGTCCTGTGCTAGAGCCAGGTGATATACAGTGAATGTGTCCACAGTTACCACCGCATGGAATTACATGTAGTCTAGTGGGAATAACCCCATGGATGGCTAGGATGTAGAAATGCACATTTCCTTTGTAGGATAGTCTTCTACCATCATAGACTATCCCAGGAGGGGCCTCATCTAACTATTTTAGGGTAGAAGAGCCATTGACAGATGATTGGATAAAGAAGAATGTGAGAGACATAGATATATCTCACATTCCATTATATATATCACAGCACTAAATATATATATTCCACTATTATATCTCACAGTATTCCATATAATGGAATACTGCTCAGTCATAAAAAAGATGAAATATTGTCATTTGTGACAACATTATGGATCTTGAGCATGTTATGCTAAGTGAAATAAATCAATGGAAAAAGACAAAAACCCTATGATTTCACTCATATTTGGAATATGAAACAAAAAGGAACAAAGGAACTAATAAAACAAACAAAAAAACCCACATGGATAACAGACAGCAGAATGGTATTTACCAGAGGGGAAGAGGGGCAGGAGTAAAGACTAAACTCTGGGTGGGGAGCACACACTAGAGTAGACAGATGGCAAATTATAATTTTGTACATCTGAAAATGATATCTTATTAACCAGTGTTACCTCAATAAATTTAATGAAAATAATTTAGGGTGGAAGACACGGCAGGGCACAGTGGAATCACCCTGCGAGGCGGTGGCAGACTGAGGACAAGGGCTTTGTTCTGTTTGTGCCTTGAACTCTCTCTCTTGTTGATGTGCCTTGATATGGCTGGCCTTCTAGGGCATTTTCTTCCTGGTAGAATGGAGCTGTCCCATCCTGCACGTAAGATAGTGGACTCCTTGACTGGGTCATTCGGTGCTGAAAGTATGTTTCCCAAAACATCATGGATTTTAATATTGGAAGCAGCATGTTGTGGTGGAAAAAAAAAATAGTAAAATTTGAAGTCTCTTGTTCCTGGGTTCAAATTCTGAATCTATCACTTCTAGTTATGTGAGCCTTGGCACATTTGTTTGTTTGCTTACTTATTTGAGGCACTATTATGGGAATAAAATTTGATAAGCTATAGCCATGTAAAGTGTCTGGCCCCAATAAAAGATCATCCCTTTTCTCTTTCCTCCATAAAACATCAGGCTTGAATATTAACTGAGGGGGAAGAGCAGGCACTGAAATGTCCTAAAACCACATTCCTCCCCACTTACACCATCCCTTGGGGAGAGGGACCGGTGGGCTTCACAGAGGAAGCTATAGAGTGTTACAAGCCCACCAGAAGCACTAACGGCAGGAGGAAATAGGAAACTTTCCAAGCTTGGGGCAGGATCTCCCCTTCTTGCCTCCACCAAATTGTTCAGGAACAGACTTTAAAAGACCTGGTTTGGAGTGGGAAGTGTTTATGAAATAGTAAGGGTTTGTGTTGTGTGGTTTTTTTTTTTTTTTTAATTAAGGAAACTTTAGAGCATAAAGGCTCATGGGTCCTGGGGTATTTGAGGATCCATTATGGACAAATGCAGAAGCACCTTTCAGCTGAGAGGCCACAGGGACCATGGTGGGGCCTGGGCTGGCTGATTTGAGGGCATGGCCATTGGGAACCAGTGCTAGACTCAGGAGCAAGATAACTTTCTATAGTGGGCAACTCGACATAGCTTTGTGGGAAGAACATGGACTCTGAAACTAGACGGGCTTGGGTTCGAATGATACTCCATTCCTACCAATGGGATGATGCTGGTGAAATTGTTAGGCCTTTGGGTCTTATTTTCCTTTCTGTAAAACATAGCCTACATCACAGGGTATTTGTGAAGATCAAATGAAGTAACAGGTAAAACCGTAAGACAGCATTCAGTGCATACTAAGTTATCAATACATACAATTTCTACCTCTCTTCCTATATACACTGCACTGGGGAAAGGAAATGAGGCAGAGATTCAGGGACAGTGCTATGTCCAGAAACAAGAGACATTGTATCGTAGTGATAGAGATCATGGCTTATGAAAGCTAACTGACCACATTTAAATTCTAGCTTCTCTACTTACTCACTTGTGACAATAGGTAACTTCCTTAGCCTTTCAGGGCCTCAATGATAGGGCCATCTGTAAGTGTGTGCACCTCATGAACTATTTGGCATGTAAAGGGAATTCAACTAAATGTTAGAGTCTACTGTTCTTGTTATCACACAGTGTTCATTTTGCTGGAATTCCCCCTGTGCTGGGCTCTGGTCATCTAGGCATGGCAATGGGTTCAGAAAGATGAAGATAGGGAGGTCATGGGGCATGAGACAGTGAAGAGAGACAGCCTGGATATAGATCCTAGAGTCTGGGATATAAAGAACTCACCTAGTTTCCCAAGTAAGCTTAGAATAACCTGTCAGTCTATGGAACAAACCATTTATAAGAGCCTTGCTGCCATATTGAGGCAGAGACCACTGAGCAAAACTCTTCCTGTGCAGCAGCCCAGACCAGCAAGAACCACTGTGGAAAACCTCGGAAAGAACACACCATTTAGGCTGAGAAGATGCAATTGTAGCTTCTGGCACAGCATATGAAAAATTGAGCCTCTAACCACATTTTGGAGAAGTCCATGAAGACTCAAGCAACCTAGAAACAGCTTAATAGGGACAGATCTCATCTCCTAACTTCTAGTACAAGAAGACTGACTTGTTTCATCAAGAAGGTTATCAGGGATCATTTATCTCATGTTCAGGAAAATTCAATCAAGCAGAGACACGCCCTGTCTATGACTTAAGAGCCAGGCACACTGGGGAGGAATCTCACCAATGCAATGCCAGCCCTTGTCCTCGTGATCGCTGGTGCTTCATTCAGATGCCATTAAATTGCCTCACTATTGCCCTATAAAAGGTCTCCCCAATGCCAGATCCTCAGATTACTGGCTTCTTCCAGTCTTGCTCCCATCAACCAAGAGGGTAAGTCTCTGCACCTGGGATAATGACGTAGCATGAAAGAGAGCCCTGCTGAAGTTGGCATGGAAAACTGCGGGGTGAGGGTGGTCAGGACTAGGCATTGAGGGAAGCCGTTGAAGGAAGCTGATGGCAGTAGCTGGGAGGAATGAGCTTGGAGGATGGGGCTTGAGGAAGAGGTACGAGTGGAGCCATTAGGCCTATGGGAAAAGGGATTTTCAGAGAACTAAGTCACTGTTCTCTCTCTCCAAGTACAGTTATGCTGCCCTGTTGGGTCCATTAATGAGGTAAAGTGATAGTCTAGCTGATCTAAAGAGCAATGGCAGAAATTTACTCAAATTTGGCCTTGTTAGGGGCTGTCTGGATCAGCTTGAGACTCATGTTGGCTTGGGGTCTATTGACATGAAATTGCCTTCCCTGGGTGCCTGGCTGGGCAGTAGGAAGGAAAGCCACTATCGAACAAATTGATGGTGAAGTAAAATCAGTGGGAAACAACAATTTCCTAAGAAGAATTTATAATGCAGACACTAAAATGAGTAAGGGGAAGGGAGGCTTAGAGAGTTGGGTAGAAATGCAAATGTCACTTGTTCAAGCCCTTCATGTTCCATTACAGAAACTGATGCCCAGTGGTGAGTGGTGACTTAGCCAAAGTCACACAGTCAGATAAAAGAACAGGAGCTGAGCCTAAGGTGGCTGAGTCCACCTTAATGCCTGGTTGATAGCCTCTGGGTGCCTGTGACCTTCTTGAAAGGCTACACTGCTATAGGTGTCCCTGGAAATCTCCCTAGGTCTGATGAAAACTTTCCTTTCAGATTTTGCAAAGCCACAGAAAGATGTGTGACCAACAGAAGCAGGTGCAGTTCCCTCCATCTTGTGTGACAGGTTCTGGATTGGGGGCTGGGCAAGGTGTCAAAGTTACTTCTGTGAAAGGTGCAGCTCCGTGCCCAACTCAAACCTACGTGACATGCCAAGTTCCATGCCAGACAACCTGTGTGAAGTGCCCGGCTCCATGCCCAACTCAAACCTATGTGACATGCCAAGCTCCATGCCAGACACCCTGTGTGAAGTGCCCAGCTCCATGCCCAACTCAAACATATGTGAAATGTGCAACTCCTTGCCAGACGCTTGTGAAGTGCCCTGCTCCATGCCAGACGACCTGTGTGAAATGCCCAACTCCCTGCCAGACGTATGTGAAGTGCCCAGCTCCGTGCCAGCCCCAGAGATACTATGTTCAGTACACTTCTCCTTGCCAAACCTACTATGTTCAGGCTCCTGCAAGTGGCTCAGCCACCTTGTCCTGTGTCCCTGATCCATGCTCTGCTCCCTGTTCCACCAGCTACAGCTGCCTGGCTCCCCGGACCTTCGGAGTGAGCCCCCTCAGACGCTGGGTCCAACGACCCCAGGGCTGCAATTCAGGATCAGCTGGCTGCTGTCAGGATTCTGGATGCTGCAGCTCTGGGTGCTGCAGCTCTGGATGCTGCAGCTCTGGGTGCTGCAGCTCTGGGAGCTGCTGCTCTGGGATAGGCTGTTTGGGAATTATACCCATGAGGTCCCGGGGTCCCGCATGCTGTTGTAATCATGAGGATGACTGCTGCTGCTAAAAACAGAAAAACAGCTTTGCTCCCGAATTCACTGCCTGCTCTACCTTCTAGAACTTCACCAGCCCCTGGCCCCCTCCCTGTCTTCCCAGTGATGTAGAACCTCATTGCTTCACCTCTGTACTTTGCTTCTCTATCAAGGCAGCCTGCCAGAGTTAGCGCAACTCCCAAACTTTGGTAAGAATAAAGTTTTGAATGCAACTCAGTGACTTCCTGTCTGTGTATCTGGTCCATGTCTTGCCCTCGGAAACTCTTCTGCCTTCCTCTCTTACTCTTTCTTCTCAGCTAGAGGAAAGTTCTGTATGGATATGACCAAGCAGACTGAGCTGGTGCAATTCCAGCAGGGGATCCCTGTGCATTCTAGAATGCTGTGAGTACACTTCCTCCTGCAAGTTCGCAGCCTCTGAGTGTGGATATTTGAGGGTTGAGGGATACTTCTTGCCTGCCCTGTGATTAGTATGAGGAGAGGTTTTGGCCATGACAAGGTCCTCAGGGTAGCATGTTCTCTGAATGTAAGTAGACTCAAAGTTCATCTTCCTGGATATTTAAGGAAGTGTGAAATCAGATTTGCTCAAGAGGATCACTGGATGATGCCCCTACTACTGTGCAAGTGGCTAGAACCCATGGTGGCTTTGTGGGTTACATTTTCTCATCTGATAGGATTGTGCTCCTGTGGCCATAGGGTAAATCCTGAGGAAAAAGGCTAGGACTCTCTGAAACAGGTAGACATTCCTTGTGTCAGCCCTGGGGTGACAGCCCTGGAAGGAAGTGAGAAGTCTCCAAGGTGAAGATGAGCCTTGTGGGGTAAGCATCTGGGTCCCAAGGCCAGTCAGCCTTCCTCAGTAGCATGTCCTTCTCCATTGCTTTGCTAACCCTAGAGGCTTTGGAGTGGATTTTTATAACTAGAAACTGTAAACACACACATTTAAAATATAGGTAGAGGGACAACTGCTATTCAAAGAAGCCTGATGAGGCCTGGGGCCTGAGCACAGGAGACAAGATGTTTGGCATACACATAAACGAACGGATGGACAAGAGCAGGCAAGCTCTTGTTTGCCTCCAAGCAAGCTCTGCTGAGTCTTCCTGGCACAGACGCACAATGTCATCTTGACTGTTCTGCTGCCTTTGCACGTCTAAATAACCTCTGGCTCCACAAATCAGACTGTCCCTCCCTCTGAACTCTTAAACTTGCTGCTCAGTCACTGGACCCCATTCAGAGTTGGGAGCAACCTTGCCCAGGATCATGATTTTCTCTTGTATCATCAAGTGGCACCTGCAATGTAGGAAGTCAAGTGCTATTTATTCTGCAATTAACAGGAGCTTTTTACAATAAATGCAAAAATGAGCTTATTTTACAATAAATGTAAAAATGTTTTTTACATTTATTGTTTAAAAATTAGATAAGTGTCACAAACTATGGAAAATGTTAATAGTACAGAAATTTATCGATAAGAATTAAAAGTTACCTTTTGACTTCTAATTCCACATGCTTTTCCAGGGATGATCATACTGAGTTTGGATTATATCCACCTATCTTTGTCTAGGAACAACTCATAGATAAACCATACGGCTAAAAAAAAATTCCTGAAATGGTCTAGTTTTGGCAGAGAATGGTGTGCCAGAGGACCAGACTAGCATTGACCTATAAAAAATAATGTAAGGAAATGCTTTGCTTTTCAAATCATACACCTGAGTTGCTGCCTCCATTGCTTAGCAACATGTATTTCTGCTTCTCTGAAAAAAAAAAATGGTGAAGGAATCCAGTTCATAACCCATAACATACTTTTAAAGCCCCATTTTCTCTCCTTTTCATTTCTCCCATATCCCACAGCTGCTCAGGAGCCGCTCATTAAATACCCTCAAATGCTAACATCCAGGCATTGTGGCTCCTTTTATCTTTTTTTCCTCACTCTTTCCTCTTTCCTTCCTACCTGACTCAGGTCTGGTCCTGGTAGTGCAGCCTCAGTCTATCTGGTTCCTTTGTTAATTTTCCCTCTTCTTTATCATGATCCTGAGATTCTCCGTTCCAGAGGAAGTGACCCAAGGAACAAGAACCTCTCTCTTTTTTTTCTTCAGCTGTTGTAACTCTCCAGCCTGTTCTTTTGATTGTGTCTAGGGGGGAGGCCTGGGAGTACACTGGCTATGGGAGTCAGAGCAGCCTGAGACCAGGACTCTAGAGGCCCTCATGAACCTGGCCAGTCGGGAAGGTCTGGAAGAAACTTTTAGGTCTGATTTTCATTCATTCATTCATTTTGTTCTAGGCACCATCTTTCCTGTGTTGGAATTTATAGCAAGTAGGGAGAATAAACAATCGAGTAATTCAGTACACCAGTGTTAAGATACATCTGATCAGAGCTATGAAGAAAGGTTACCAGGTGCCCTGGCAGCCTGTACATGCACATTTTACCTGGCCAGGGGTATCAGCAAGATTTCTCCGAGAAGGTGCAGCTTGATCCCAAAGTTGAGTGGGACTTACTTAGGGAAGCAGCAAGGGAAGACTTCTCTAGGCAGAGGCAAGAGCACAGACTGGGCTCCACGGGAGGAGGGAGACTGGCAGAGTAAGGAGCTGCGGGGAGAGCGTAAAGAGGAGGCAGAAAGGCCTGGTGGGTCCTGCTGCAGATGATGATGGCGGAGGTGTCCATGGAGTCAAATCATTGCAAGGTTCCAAGCAAGCGGGTGAAACCATATGACTTGTGCTTAGTAAAGTCCGTTTTTCTTGGCAGAAAGAAATTCATATTTTAAGAGTATATAAAGAATAATCTAAAAAAATTACCAAGCATCATTCGTTTACCTGGTTCTGTCCCAGCCCTGTCCGTTGTAACTTGTCTCTGGGTCCAATTCACATAGCTGTAAAACGACAGCTTGGGCTGCACTGTGAGTAAGGTGTCTTCAAGTGTCAACAGTAGGTGACCTTTGCCACCCATTACAGACACCTTCACACCACTGCATGATGCTGATGCTCTTATGTCTAAAATTTATGGTTATAAAAGTGGCCCTCAGAATATTCAGTTTCAGGAGGGTTTTAGGTTGATCAAAAGTTCTACCATAGCCTGTGTTTTAAACTTAAAAAATCTTAATGCATTTTTGCTTATGTAAAACAATCCAGATTTCCTAGCTCCTGGTCCCTCTATAATATTTATACAGGACATGCTATGAACAATTTAAAGAATGACAAGTCCAGAAAGTGGAGCCAAACCCCTGGGATGCTGCTCTCCTGGGAGCTCAGATGAATTTCCTTCTATGTAATTTTTCTAGAACAGGAAAACTTGCTGAACAGAATTCAAACTCCCCTTCAGAGTGTGTGATATTTTTTGATGATGTTTTATTTTTCAGGAAAATGCCTATGCAAAAATTAGTGGAGAAACTAGGTTAATATATAGAGATAGATTTCATAATATTTCCCATAATTAAATAAAATATAGCCATATACATTAAATTTTGTATCTTATAATATATTATACATATGTTATATATGAATGCATATTGATATTATTAAATATTCATAAGAAAAATGACTCAGATCTATTCTTGACACCTACAGAGAAGGGCAGAGGGAATTGCCCTTTATTTATTGAGGGCCTACTATGTACTGGGCACTGTGCTGGTAGTCAGTGTGCATGTGAAGCTTCTCTTATCTGAGCAGTGAGATGCTGATGTAAACTGTCTGGCAGGTATGGGGGAGCAAAAGCCAGTTTGTGGTAAATCGGGCTTTTGAGTCAGGTCCAATTTCCTGACCCTATGGCTTTAGATGAGTTATATGATCTCTCCACTCAGAGGGACTGTGTCTCATTAAACTG
The DNA here is from genome assembly GCA_004027475.1 of Anoura caudifer. Classification (NCBI taxonomy): domain Eukaryota; kingdom Metazoa; phylum Chordata; class Mammalia; order Chiroptera; family Phyllostomidae; genus Anoura; species Anoura caudifer. Next base: position 43,534 of record PVKU01008602.1, on the reverse strand, counting down.
CCTGACATAGTACCTGGTGAATATTAGGTCCACAATGTGTTAAGCCATTTTCTTGTTCCTGGTTGGAGGGGTTTTGTTGGTAAATCTGAAAGGCACTTAGAGAGTAAGACACTGACAATCATATCAAATTAAAGTTTTAAGGGATTCTCATGGTTTGGAATTTTATAGTTCTAAGTTAAATGCAATGAGAGAAGGTTTTCTTTATGGATAATGTTAAGAAAATGTGTGAACTGATATTACAAATGCCTGTTATTCTCCAGCTTCTCCCACCTCTGTTCTTAACCCCACTCTGCCACAACTCTTTTTGCAACATTGAATAGGACACTTCACCTCTTCAGGTCTCAGTTTCCTCCTCTATAAAATGAAGAAGTTGGTTGAGACAATCATTAGAAACCTCTTCTATATCTGATCGTCTGTATTTCCACTTCTTTTAATCTACTTCAAACTTCAAAGAAGTATCCATCCAAGAAAATAGAAACGCAATATGGTTTGATGGGTAACTAGTTCCATCCCTTCAATGGGAATAAAGCACCCAGAGTGGGCACTCAGATAAGATAATAGCTTCTCCCCTGGGCTCAGTGTTTGACAAGAAAGGAATATAGGTCAGGTCCTCAGACAGAAATTGGCTGGGAAAATGTCATAATCAGATGTCATTCCTTATCATTGATGTAAGCATCTCCACCCAGCTAATGGTTGCTGAAGACTTGATTAACAAGGCAACTGTGTGAGGCAGGTGGGTGTTGGAGGGGGCTGGGCCACAGGGGAAGACAGAGGGGGTGGAATAATATGTACTGCACCACAGGGCTGAGAAAGATTGACAGTGATTAATATTTTCAGAGGCCTTCATGGCCAGCTTCATATTCAACTCACACAGATGGTCTTCTGGGACACCTGTTCATCTTAGCCTACTAAACCAGGCACTCTGCTATAACTAGGAGCTGGGTCCCATTTGATTTGGTGTTCTCAGAGCCTGGCACAAGGTGGAACTCAATATATTCGTGTCAAATAAAAAAATGAAACTTCCTTATTTATGTGCCTATCCTATGGGAATTTCCTGGATTGTTCGAATCCAGTGTGATTACCTAGGGAACACTAGAGTAGACTCATAGGCATGGCTTCTATGGACTTCTCAGTCAGAAAAGGGTCAGTCCGAATATACCTGCTGCTCATTGAGCCTGTCTTGTGCTAAACACTCCACAAACCACACCTCCAACCATCAGATTCAGATACTGCCCTGGCCAGCTCCTCACCCTGCTCTGCTTCAATTTTCTTCCTACACCATTTTACTACCTAATACTTCATTACATATTCATTTGTTTATCATTTTGCCTTTCCACTAGATTGAAAGCAACCTGAAGGCAGGGTCTTTTGTATCTTATTCACTACTGTATTTCCAGTGTCAAGAACAGTGTTTGGCCCATAACAGTTAATACATATTTATTAAAAGGATTATTGGACCTCATTTAATCTTCACCATTATCTAAAAGGCAGTTACAATTTTTATCCTCCTTTGCTAGCTGAGTCGTGTGCTTTCTAATAAATAACTGATCTAAAGTCACAGTAATGGTAGCTCAGATTTCACTCAGCCTTACTTTGAAGACTTTGCTCTTAACCAGTATGTGGTTCTGCCCACTGTTTAGAATTTGAGCTCCCGCATATGGGCTTCAGTGCCTTTAAGACACTTGAGGATCTGCTTCTATCAGAGTGGGGTCTTTGTTTTCAACTTCTCTTGATTTTACTTCTGTGTTTCCTTTCTACTTCGGGTCTCTTTTTAAATATCACCAATCATAATAACCAAACACCACAATGCGAAGTTTAGTTTGCATGCTCTTTTTGAATTGCAGTACAATTTCAAACCCATTATTTCATTTAAAAAAACAACTGTATGCAACAGGATTGACATCATTACTGCTTTGATATAACAGATGAGGAGCCTGAGGTTCAGAGAGGTTAAGTGACTTGATCCAAATGACCAGCATGTGGTGGGGCAGGACTCAAACTGGGTGTTTTGTACATAGATCTTATTCTCATTTTCATGACAGCTGTTGTTCACTTGGGCCTCTCCACTTTCTAGATTCTTGTTTCCTCATCCTCTGTTCCTTGTCCCCCTTGATTCTCATGTCCCTCAAAGTAAGGTTACTTTTTCTAAGACAGACCTCGTAAAGGCCTACATTCACATCATCCCCACAATCGGGGACCTATGGTCTGGGAAGAAACCAAGGTGACTGTGGAAAACCAAGGAAGAGGAGATGGCCTTGCATCTCAGGAGTTACCTGCCTTATTCACACACTGGAACTCTCCCCGTCTGGTTCCACAATTCCAGGAAATTTGAATAAACACTGTTGGGTGCATGTTCTGTCCTTGGGGCTGGATACAAGGAGGCCCTAAGTGCTGGCAACACAAGATGAATAAGGCATGGTCTCTGCTTTTGAGGGGCTCACAGTCTTTTGGTAGACACAACACATCAAGCAGCAAGACTAAAATGATAAGTACAGCAAATAAGGCATTATGGGAGCATAGAGGAAAGACACTCAACTTACCTTGGAGGGGGAGGCTAGGGTCAGGGCAACCTATGAAAAGTCTATTATGAAATTTAGGCCAGAGACGAGCAATACATCAGCTAAGGAAGGGACAGTGGGGGGTCACTGACCTGAACATGTACTTTTAGCAACAATTGAAAGCCTAGGATGCAAGTGCCTCTCTCCAAAGATGATCTGTGATGGCTTCTGCCAGGCGACCAGAGGGATTCCTGTTCTAGGACCACCTTTATAAGGCAGATGGATGGAGGGGCCTGGGGCACCGCAGCAAGTCTGCACAGCTGGTTTCCTTCAGGGTCAGCCTTACCCTGAGCCAACCCAGTTCACTCTGGAGGGTCCTCTGGTAGAGCCCCCACCCTGTGGGGAGCCTGGGCTCTGATGTTTGCCTCCCTCACCAAACAAACAAAGTCACCAAGAGAAAAAAATGATTAGTTTGATTTTACCCTTAGGGCAAAAGCAGCTTCCTTACTCTGCTATAATCTCTCTAATTTCTATTTTCTTTCATTTTTTTAGTTTTTTCCTAGTAATTTTTATTTATATTATGTGTATGTGTGTACATATATACACATGAGAACAAGAAATATACATGTATACATGTGAATATAAATAAATATATTTTATTCATCATTTTAATTGTTTTTATTTGGACAGCTTATCAGCATAATATGGCCCGACATTATTGCAACCCGAAATTTAGAGCAGAGTGTCCTAAATTATGTTCCTCTGAAAGTAAGTGTAAAGAAAGATTCCCATGTTTAAATGCATCAGGAAGCAAGGCATTGTTTGAAACATTGCGTTATAATGAGTTTCGTGTGTGTGTGATTGATTAATAAAGGGTCTGAGGTCTTGCTCCAGAGAAACTTCATGTTTCTGACCTAATTTGACTCTACCTTCTGTGTGTGCATGTATGTGTACCACTGTGCACCAGTGCGATGTGCATTTACAGAAATGCTACATTAAACACATGGATTCTGGGGTAGTTTCCCAAAGAGAATACCTGTGTCCAGCAGTTGTACGCTTCCCATGCCACTATGGAATGTGGCCTCAGAAAGCTCTGCATCTTCAAAGATCTGAGCTACTTTCTCAATAGAGATCAGGAAAAGGACTCATATATTTCCAGTTCTTATGATACTCAAATTATCATGCAGTTTCACATAATTGGGCTGTTTCTGGGTCATTGGATGTTTAGTAGAGCCATCTCATGACACAGTTATGAAATATTTGTTGATGTGTATCACAGATGCAGGAAACAAACAGTGAGTATCTACTACGTGCTGGACATTGGCTGGGTGTTTTCCCATTATTTAAACTCAATTATAACGAATAAATTACCTACAGGCAGCAACTGATGGGTATCCTCTCAATTCCAACAATCTGAATATCAATCTCTTTATAATATAGAGCGTATCGGGTGAAGTTTACACTGCAAGTACCCCTCAGTGTGGTAGAGGGGAAAAAGCACAGATAAAAAAAGCACTGTGGGGTCAAATGCTTCCAGAGTACAGGTTTATCTTCACTACCTGCTAGTTCAGTGAACATTACCTAAAAGGAATATTTAATTTTTTTAAATCGTGGCATAATGGACATATAACATTACATTAGTTTCAGGTAAAAACATGATGATTCAATATTTGTGCATATTGCAAAATGATCACTACAATAAGTGTACTTAACATTCATCACCATACATAGTAACAATTTTTTTCTTGTGATGAGAACTTTTAAGATATATATAGTTATCATGCTATACATTAAATCCCCACAACTTATTTATTTAATGTCCAGAAGCTTGTACCTTTTGCACCCCTTCACTCATTTCATTCCCACTGCCCCCCCACCCCCAACCTCCAACAATCAATATGTTCTCTGTATTTATGAGCTTGGCTCTTTTTTCTTTCTTTCTTTCTTTTTTTTTTTAAAGATTCCCATATAAGTAAGTTCATACCATATTGGTCTTTCTTTGTCTGGCTTAGTATAATGCCCTCAAGGTCCATTCACACTGTAGCAAATGGCAAGATTTTATTCATTTTATGACGAATAATATTATATTTTATATATGTAGCATGTTGCTTTATCCATTCATCTGTTAATGAACACTTAAGTTATTTCCATATCTTGACTTTTATAAATAGTGTTGCAATGAACATAAGGATGTATATGTCTTTTTGAGTTTTCATTTTCTTCAGATATATATTCAGAAGTGGATTTGCTGGATTATATGGTGGTTCTAGTTTTAATTCTTTGAGGAACTTCCACACTGTTTTCCATAGTGGCTGTACCAGTTTACATTCCAACCAAAAGCACACAAGGGTTTCCTTTTCTCCACATCCTCCCCAACACTTGTTATTTCTTGTCATCTGCAAGTTGTGACAATTTTACTTCTTTTGATTTGAATGACTTTTATTTCTTTTTCTTGTCTAATTGTTCTAGCTAGGACTTCTAATACTATGTTGAATAAAAGTGTTAAGAGTAAGCATCCTTGTCTTGTTCCTGATCTCAGAGGAAAAGATTTCAGCTTTTACTATTAAGTATGTTAACTATAAGCTTGTCGTATATGACCTTTATTATGTTGAGGTGTGTTTCCTCTATATCCAGTTTGTTGAGAGTTTTTAAATCCTAAATAAATCATGAATTTTGTTAAATGCTTTTTTTCATCTATTGAGATGATCATATGAATTTTATCCTTCATTTTGTTAATGTAGTGTATCATGTCTATTGCTCTACGGACATTGAACTATCTTTGCATCCCTGGAATAAATTCCATTTGATTGTGGTATGTGATCCTTTCAATGTTTTGAATTCATTTTGCTAATTTCTTGAAGATTTTTGCCTTTATGTTCATTGGGGATTATAATTTTCTTTTCTTGGGGTGACCTTTCTGGTTTTGGTATTATGGCAATCATAGCCTTATAAAGTGATTAAAGTGTTCCCTCTTCTCCTATTTCTTGAAAGAGCTTGAGAAAATTGGTATTATTCTTCTTTGAATGTTGGGGAAGTCCAGGGAAACCATCTGGTCCTGGACTTTTGTTTGTTGGGAGATTCAGTTTTGATAACTTGTATGTTTCTAGAAATTCATCTATTTCTTCTAGGTTTTCAAATTTGTTGGCATATAATTGTTTATAGTTATTTGGTATCAGTTGTAATGTCTTCTCTTTTGTTTATGATTTTATTTAGAACTTATTTATCTTATAAATGAAAGTTTGTAACCTTTGACTGACATTTCTTTTCCTCACCTCCAGTCTCTGGTAACTATTCTACTCCCTGTTTCTATGAATTCAACTTTTTTAGATTCTACATATAAATGAGATCATACAGTATTTGTTTTTTTGTGTCTGGCTTATATTACTTAGCTAAATGTTCTCTAGGTTTATCCATCATGTTGCAAATGAAGAACTCTTTTCTTTTTAAAAGATAAATAAGATTTCATTGTGTGTGTATGTATATACACAAATAATGGAATAATATATATGATATGCAATAATATATATAATATATACTGTAAATCACACTTCCTTTGTCAATTTATCCATTAATAGACCCTTAGGTCATTTCCATACCTTGGCTATTGTGAATCATCGTTTCTTAGACTTGCTGCCAACAGTTTTCGTTTTTCAGAAAGTATGTGTTTTCTCACTCATTTCCTTTTTCCTGGTGAGTACCTGCCCATTAATGAAGATGTCTATGAAAAAGGAATTATGTTCTTTGTTTCTGAGTGGAGTTATCTGATCATGTATCCTGAGTGAGAACAAGTACTTGACTCTGTAACAAAGGCAGGTAAAATGTGCTCTTCGCTCATTTTCCTGCATCTTCATGTCTGTGCCTTGATACAAGTTTATATTTCTGCAAGTATTTTAAAGAAAATAAAGGTATCTTTGTGCTTCAGAGTGGGATGAGGAGAGAAACTCTCAATCCTTCTTTAAAACATATTGAAATGTTTTTAAAAGGGTGGGTTGGGCCTCCTTGTATAAGGGAAAACCAGTTCACTCATTATTAAATTTCATCAAAATTATATTTTAAAATCACTATTTAAAAAGAACTATTCTGCTAGGTGAAATAAGCCAGGCAATGAAAGACAAATATCATATGGTCTCACCATTAACAGGAACCTAATCAACAAAACAAACAAGCAAGCAAAGTTTAGCCAAAGACATTGAAACTGTGAACAGGCTGACAGTGACAAGAAGGGAGAGGGGAGGGGATAAAGGAGGAAAAGGGTGAAGGGTTTACAGGAACAATTATAAAGGACATATGGACAACAACAAGGAGGGGGTGGAAATGGGGGAGGGGTGGGAGAAAAGGCAGAAAACTGTATTTGAACAACAATAAAAGATTGAGATTTAGAAAAAACTAAAAAGAACTATTCTACTTTTAATTATGAGTTTGGAAAATGCATATTCATTTTAGTAAAAAATGAATCCCCAATGATACAAGAAACAATGGGAACTACTTAAGTTAACATAAATTCATTTTACATAATCGTTGTCCTGGTTGAGCCCATTGAACTATGGACATTTAACCACCACTGATATCAATTCTATTATATTTTTCATTTGTTATAATTCTCCTAAAAAGAAATCTAATTTTTCCAGTCCATAAGTATTTTTTCTCTGAGCTCCAACAACATTCAGAATCATAAATTCAATTAGAGAATAATATGTGGTCCTTTAGTTCCATGTTAAATGCAGAGTCTCTTATGCACAATCCCCCCACATTACCACCTCTTCCCCATTATTTTCATATTATTATTACTCGGATTATATAGAAGTTTTTCACTTCTATACCTCTTACTTTGCACATCTCTATGTCTCACTTGTACACACTGTAGCTGTCAATACGGATCTCTGCATTGATCTTGCCCTTCTCCACCTCTGTTCGTGTGCGTTGCTCAAACTCTACCTTCACACAGTCACACCTTAGTTTCACAGAGAATGGCCTTGCCTATAATAGTCTCTACCTGCCTCATGTTAAAGTTAGTGAATTGCTTCCCAATTGGGCCTTCTAGATGGTAAATTTTTATAAGACCATCTTCAAAGATAAGGGTAGTTTCCAAATCTCTCTGGATCCTCCCTATCACCTGATGCAATGCTTTGTTCATAGAATGGGTTTAATAAATGGTGTAGAATGAGACACACCTAACTCTCATTCTCCTTCCATATTTATCTTGAGAAGCCTCCACCTATGGCCTCAGTTGAGTCCAACATGGAAAATAGGGCAATAAAACTTCTGTAATATCAGGTCTCCTCAGTGACAAGAAAATCATGCCAGACAGAATAATGTCTATTAAAATACCAAAACATGTGAAATAACAATATTAATCAGAATAGTAGTAATAGTAATTGTAGGAGTAGTTACCACTTTTTGAATTCCAGCCATACATGTGGCACTATGCTAAGTACTTTAGAGGCAATGTCTCATTTTTTTTTTTTTGCTTACAAATGAGAACTATGATCACTATTTTGCAGGCAAAGAAACTGTACCTTAGAAAATATAACTTGCTTAAGATGGCACAGCTTGCCCACAGAGTGGTACAAACCCAACCTATATCTCATTGACTCCAAAACTGTTCTTTAAAATTAATACTCTGAAATATTTCCTATTCATCTTTGGTCACCGCCTTCTTTTCTTTCAGTCCTCTGTTCCTCCAGTGTCAGCTATATCCTATCTTGACTGAGAGTTTGATTGGGGTCAGTATCATCCTCACTTTCATTAATTAGCTTTAGATTTTGAAAAACTCCAATGCAAATTAAAGCCTTCTGTGATCTGCTGTAGTTCTTTGAATCAATACCACACATCTTGTAGCCAATTGGGCATTGTGATCTTATTTTGACTGCTATGAATTACAATAGCATTTTCTCCATTTTTTTTTCTACTTCATTGATCATTTATTTTTGCACTTCCTGAAATAGTGATCTCTGCCTTTTCTGTACCACTCCTTTCAAAGTTATTATAAATAATTTCAGCCTTAACCATTAAAATGACTATTTCTATTAAGTCACTAATGCCCTAAAACTTGCCAAATCTAATGGATGCCATCTATAGCATATGACAATTTGAGCACCCTCTTCTTTTCTGAAATTTCGTTTCTTATTTTTTACAAATTGCCATAATTTTCGTCTGAGTTTTCAAGATAGGAATTTTAACTTTCTTTCTTAGACTCCTAGTTTTTTACATTTCCTTTGCCTACCCACTAAAAGTTAAAATGCCCACAGTGTTCTGTGCCCAGTTCTATCTTTCAGTGTCTCTCTCTCTCTTTTTTCAGCATGCTCTCTCCTATAGCAACCTTAGTTACTCATATATCTTCAAGTGGTTATTTAATTACCAAAGAACTAACCTGGTTTGTGTGAGGTGGAGCCCTTCTGTATAAGACTAGTAAACCCTGGCAAACCCCTGTCAGAGGATTTCTCTATTCCCGAAAAAATGCCCCAGCTATGATGTTGCTCAGTGACCTTAGTGGTAATTCCTTAATCACAGCAGTTTAACCCTGTGTTTGTTAATTAGTAGACTTTTAAGTAACGTTGACTTAAAGAAATCCACTCAGGTCTTATTTTATTTCTCTTCATTATAAGTATTGATTGTTCCTATACAATACAATATCTCAATAATATAGCTATTCTAATTCACAAGCACTTTCAGCCCTCACCTTCAATTTTGAAGCAAAAAGTCTGTTAGAACTTCCAAGCTCCTGCACATCTCAAGCTGCCTCTCCCCTCTGATGAGAGTACTGTCACCTCATTGTGTTTACTGCCCTTCAGGGGCCACTGCACCTCTCAAGGTCTTTACTGTTGTGCCCCCTATAGATTCTTTGTGGTCCACATTCTGCTCACCTGATCTTATTTCCACAATATTATTTCCATATATTTCTAGGCACTAAGGTTCAGCATTAGTGAAAATAACATACACCTCCCTGGGAAACCGTCTTTCTGCAAGGGGTTCTGGAGGCCAGAAGGCTGCCATGCACCTGCATGAGTTTGCCTAAGTGTCTCATAAATATCTCCCTTCCTCTTCCTGATATTTAACCTTCATCCTAAATTTATTGTGCCAGATACTGTACCAACAATAATAGGAAGATGTATAAAACATGCACAGCTTTCAAAGCTTCCAAGTTTAGACAGACAAGTAGAAAGACTGTGAGATAGCACTAAGGTGAAGCTATGAGGAACATGAACAAATGATCAAAATCACATGGCACATAACAGTTTGTCCCTGATGAAGTCATCCTCCAAAACCATCTGCTCCTAAAAACAGTCTGCATCATCTTGGTGTCACTGATATCTTGCAAAATCTGGGCCTAAGGTAGACAATACATAGTTCCTGACTTCCTGATACTGAATAGATGAACTGATGCAGTTGGAATGGCTGGCCTGTAGCAGGCCTGGGGAGCAGACATCTGGGTGTCTCTCTCTTCTGGGGTCCCTCATGGCTCTGTGCAGGGAGATCCCGGAGCCCCAGGGCAGTGAGTGTGAGAACAGTCACTTCACCCCTGGTTGTGAAAGTGACTGTTCTGCATGCATGGGCTATGCCTCACTCCTGGGAAGACACTGGGCCCAGGATAAAAGGGCTCCAGTGCTGAGCTCCTCAGTCTCCTTGTCTGCCAGTGACAGCTCCTGCCTCCTCCATAGACCAGGTGAGTGCTTGTAAAGGAAGCTGCAGGGGGACAGGAGTGTGAGGAGGAAGGAGCAGAAGAAAGCAGGGCAAGAGGAAGAAGTCACTAGGGGTGGATGCGGGGACAGTGTGAGGGATTCTGTAACCCGCAGAAGTGCCTAGCTTCTCTCTGTAACGTCTCTCAGTTCATCCTCTCCTGACTTTTCTTGGTCAAGCAAGTACCTGGTAAGAAAGAGGCCATGGGGCTGGGAATGTTGTAGGTTCAGGAGAAGAGGGCAATAGGAAGACCTGCACTGTGGTCCGTGGGGTAGAGGAAGAGAGGAAGGAAGAGCAGCAGACACAGGGTTGAACTGCAAAGGTCTGGGCTGTAAGAGTCCTTCCATCTCGTCCCCCTTCGATAAGCATGCCCAGAGATGACAAGTATCCACTGAAAATGTTTGAGAATAATGGATCCATCACGGGAAGAATTTTGAATTAAGGCCTGCAGTGTTTCCAAGTGGTGGGGAAGCCTCAGACAGGTTAAGGTCCATGTTGGAAGATAGTATCTTTGACGGGAAAACAACAAAAACCGAGAGAGAGTTTTAGTGTAGTCAGTTGCACTTCTATTTCGTTTGTAGATCTTGCTCACAAAAGCAGCCTGTCTTGGGTGAGGAGTCAATGAAATCCAGGGGAAAGGACACATCTATTTGTGACTTGTGTGCTGATGGATTTTTATTTTCTCCCTAGGTTTGCTGACTTCCTGTCTAAAATGTCCTACCAGCAAAGCCAGCAGCAGTGCCAGCTCCCTTCCAAGTGTCCTATCCCTAAATGTCCCCCCAAGAACCCACCTAAGTGCCCTCCCCTGTGCCCAGCCCCGTGTCCACCTCCAGCCTTGTCCTGCTGTGGCTCCGGCTCTGGTGGCTGCTGTGGTTCCAGCTCTGGGGGTGGTGGCTGCTGCCTGAGTCACCACAGGCCCCACAGGCCCCACTGCCACAGACATCACACCTCTGACTGCTGTGGCAGCGGCAGTCACCAGCAGTCTGGGGGCTCCGACTGCTGCTCTGGGGGCTGCTGCTGACCTCAACCTTGAGGACTTACCACAGCAGAATGGGGAGAACCAAAGTGGGGAAGACCCTTACTCTACAGCCTGCTACTCCTTCCCCTTTGTTTTCTGTCTTCTGAGTCCTGCAGTTGGAGCTACTGAAATCTTCCAATGGGACCTTCTGCTTTTTCCTAAATATTTCTGGCCCCCTCTTCTTCTAGTTATAAAATTAAAAAGTCTTTCCATGAGCCTACCTGCCTTTTGCTTATTTTGTCAGCAGCACCCTCGCAGATTATGTTAGCAAGTGGAACCCTGTGCTGCTGGGAGACAGAAGCCTTCTCAGGAGTGTGGGTCAGCTGTTCAGTGTGCACTCACAGGAGCCTGCTAGAAAGACCTCGGTTGACCTGTCCTGCATAGGACCTATCCTGCAGGTCCTATCCTGAAGACAGGACCTATCCTGCAGACAGGACCACTCTAGGTTTCCAGTCGCTGGTTGAGGATGTTCATCTCTGTGGGTACACTTGAGTTTTCTCCACCTTTAATCTACTCTATTTTTTATTAATAATTACAATAGCAATGTCTCTAACTGCTAATATTAAGTGATGAATTAAAAAGTACTAGTACTGCACTCAACCACAAAAATCTGGAAGCAAGACAAATGCTCTTTTTACTGGAATGTGGGGGAGACATTGTTAGACATTCACACACGGACTGGGATTCAACGTTCCAAACAGCGGACTGAAGCCTCACACTCGGCACAGATAAGGTGGAAGCACCTCGCAGAACCTTACATGCAGCAAGATACTCTTTTATAAGCTAAAAGACAGTAAAATATACACTTTTGGCTGTTGTATATATGGTTGGAAATAAGTACATGAGTGGAAAATGAGATATGGATATAAAACTTCTTTTTGAATAACGAGTAGTTTGGGTTGGAAAGAGCAGAGTGTAGTGTGTGGGACAGAAACAGATGGTTAGAGGGAGGGTGGGTGTTGTCAACATCTTAACTCTCATTTCAGTGGGTTCTCGGTTCTGTTTACAGTAGTAAAATATATAAATAAATTAATTATTGAACAGATAGACAGGTGAACAAAATAAATAATTAAGTGGGTCACGCATGGGAAAATGATGACAGTGTGTCATGGTCCAAGAATTCTGATTTCTTCTATTGTTCTGGTTTTCCAAAAAGTGTGCCATACTCGTAACTTCTATAATGTTCTCATTGGATTCTCACAGCTCTTTAAATATATGATTTTGATTTTCATTAATTTTATAAATGAGAAAATTGAGGTTTGGTTAAGTGAACTAACTTGCCCCCATTTATGCAGTAAGAACAAGCCAGACCCCTGTCAGTATCTGAGCCTTTCACTGCCTGGTCTCCTCTCTTTTGCTCCTCCCCCCTGGTGGGCAATCTTACCTACTCTCGTGACATCAGTTATCATTGTCATGCCAATGTTTGGGAAGCTTTTTCTAGAGGGCACCTCATTGACCCCCAAATCTAAAATAGCCCCCTTGTCATTTAAAACTCACTCAAGCACATCACTCTGCTGTATTTTCATTTTCCTAATCACCAACAAATGTTTTCTTATTTACTTTATTTGTGTGTCTTTTTCTTCCCATTGAAATGTAAACTTCATGAGATTACAAACCTTGTTGTCTTGCCTGGTGTCATCTCTTTAGTATCTAAAATGGAATACTGTGGTTGCATGGAAAATATTTTCTGGCTACATAGCTCCCAGGTCAATATTTAAAGCCCATTTGCATTTTCTGAGCCTCAGATTGATTCGTTTAATTGTCTTTCAGATTTCATCAATCAAGAGTTCCATTCTCATCTTAAATTCAATGTTAAAAAATTATTCCCTTTCATTCATTAAACCACCTCTCTGTTGATTTTCAACTTGGTGAACAGCATCTTTATCTGTTCATTTCAGAAATTGAAGACATTTTGCTTTATTCTCTTGTAATCCCATCCCCGGTCCTCTCTTGGGTGTTCATTGGCTAATGAAAAAGCTGAAGGGTCATTAAGATAAATGATACTCAGGCAAATGTTTAAGAACATATTTTATGAAGTATTGATAATTTCAGTTTAAATACATCATTTGTTTTGTTGCATTATTGAGAATAACCTCTCATTTGTGAGGTGTATGCATTAGAGACATGTATCATCTCAATGAAGTTCAAGTTTGTGTTTTTGAATTTTTAACTTTTCTATTCTTAGTGTTCTGTTCTGTCAAAAAAAGCTAACATAATCATGTGTCATAGGCTTGTTGTGAAGATTAGATGAGTTAATACGTGTAAATAAATGGCTTAGGACAGGAAAATAACTGTTTGTTCTCATGTGACACAAAACCCTAAGAAACACACTTATTTCACAAGGTGCAGTTCTTTTGCCATCCCCATCATGATCAAACTTATCTTCATATTAACATCAGCATCATCACCATGAAATAGCCACTTTCGTCAATGATATCAGTCCTTTAAACCAACCTCTATAACTAACCTCTATAACTAACCCAACCCACATCATCTGTGACTTTGCTGAATATATAAAGATAAATCCCTTGCAATCAATTCCACACATTTCACACTCAGTGGAATACTGTCTTAACAAATATTAAGTTTTTGTTTTGGAAAATCTCTGATTTTCTGAACTGTTGTTTCTAATTCCTTATAAAGTTGTCTTTCACTTCTCAATTATTTATGACTTTATTAAGCTCCTTCAACAGTAGAAGAATTAAATAGTGACTTCTGCTCTCACATCTCCTCCGAAATCAGTTTCTCAGAGGTCATCACTGATTTCTTAGCAGATGAATGGAGGGGCTCACTGGAGCATTTGACAATGATGATCATCTTTTTCTTAGAACTCTCTTTGCTTGAGAAATAATGACTTTTGAAAAGTATTTTTTCTTTCTTAGGTTAATACTGACACCTCTCCTACACAGCATCCATTCTATTTTTGCATCTGCTATGCATCAGTGACGTGTTGGTACCCCAGTTCTCTTCAGTCCTGATGACCATGATGAACTTGTCCTTGCCATAGCATCACTAGGTACTGTGTTTCTTTCTGGTCTGAGTTACATGCCCTCCCCTGAGCTCCAATAGCACCTAGAGCTTATGTCTAACAACAAGGCCACACATTTCCATCTGTCTTCCACAGTGACTGTGACAGCCTTCAAGGTGGGGATGAGTATTTCAAGTACTTAGTAGGGTGTCCATTCCAGTGTAGAACACGGCACATATATGCTTAATTAGGTCTCCTTGCCTCTAATTTGAGATGTGGTAATAATGTAAGAATATGTATTTCACATATCTGAATATTTTCTACACTCATACTTTTCTTAAAAGCAAGGTTCAATGTAATCTCCCATGACTAAATGGCAGTATTTGTCATTTACTGTCACCCTCACAGTCCAAGCTCCCATAATCTGTCATTGCACTGACTCTGTCATGACCTGCAGTTTTCTAGGCTGTCCACTGGTCTTTGCTTTGCTGTTCCTTGGGTCTCCTCTTCTAGTCAGTGACCTGAATTTTACCCCCTTTCCTGCACTGCTTATACCCACCCCCCCACACACACAAACACACTCCATCTGAATTTTATTCTCTTGGCCTGTGCTCTCATTGTAGGATATTCTGAACCATGTCACATTTGACCCAGTGTGTGTCCTCATCCAGGTACTTCTAGAGTCCCCCAAATGGACTGAGACAGAGTCACAAGCCTCTGCCGTGCGTACTGAAACGCAGCCTCTCTGTTGTTCTTTAGTCAGTCAGAATCACAAACTCATTTCTTCTTACATGCCTGTTCTGTTTAGGGAACTCCAGGAGAAATAGAGATGAATAAAGTCCAGTACAAATTCTGTTCTCAGCAGACTCTCTCTCTGGAAAGGCAGACATGGAAATGACCATGACATTATTGTAAGCTAAGAGTTGTTAGGGGCCACACACAGGTCACAGAGCCTTGTCTAGCACATTGTAAATTGATTTATAATGCACATCCTCAAGGAAGCCCGGCTGGTCTTTATGAAAATTATCTCTTGCAAAATTCTGGGCCAAAAATAGACAATACATATTTCCTGACTTACTAAATGAGTGGATGTATGCAGATGGAATGGCTGGCCTGTAGCAGACCTGGGGAGCAGACATCCGGATGCCTCTCCCTTCCGGGGTCCCTCATGGCTCTGTGCAGGGAGATCCCAGAGCCCCAGGGCAGTGAGTGTGAGAACAGTCACTTCACCCCTGGTTGTGAAAGTGACTGTTCTGCATGCATGGGCTATGCCTCACTCCTGGGAAGACACTGGGCCCAGGATAAAAGGGCTCCAGTGCTGAGCTCCTCAGTCTCCTTGTCTGCCAGTGACAGCTCCTGCCTCCTCCATAGACCAGGTGAGTGCTTGTAAAGGAGGCTGCAGGGGGACAGGAGTGTGAGGAGGAAGGGGCAGAAGAAGGCAAGGAGAAGGAAGAAGTTATTTGGGGTGAGAGATATGAAGGGTCCTGCAACCCCCACAGGTCTTGGTTCTAAGTATCATCATGTTCTAATTTATTCTTTGGAAAACAAATGTCCTTGGATATGTCTTATCCATCTGACATCCTTGAGGTTAAGGGTTAAAACTGAATACATTACATTGTGTCCTTTGGGGACAAGAAGGTTTATGTCATGGTGACTTTTGAGCCCATGTAGGGAGATGATCAACATACGTATAGAAGCAAAGTAGAATAGGGGAGAGAATATTTATTAAAGCTTGCTCTCCTCCATAGCAGTTTCCAAGTGCCATCGCCTGGTTCATGAACCAGCTAGTTGTAGAAAGTAGGCTTCTGTAAAAGCCGGAGAAGACAAAGGATAGTGAATTTTTGAGATTTTGCACTGATTTCTTTTTTGTTTCTCTCAGGTTAACTGAGCTTCTCCTGAGATGTCCTGTCAGCAGAACCAGCAGCAGTGCCAGCCCCCTCCCAAGTGCACCCCCAAGTGCCCTCCCCAGTGCCCAGCTCCATGTCCCCCTCCAGCCTCTTCCTGCTGTGGACCCAGCTCTGGGGGCTGCTGTGGTTCTAGCTCTGGAGGTGGTGGCTGCTGTCTGAGCCACCACAGGCCCCGTCTCTTCCACCGGCGCCGACACCAGAGTCCTGACTGCTGCGAACGTGAGCCTTCTGGGGGCTCTGGCTGCTGCCATGGCTCTGGAGGCTGCTGCTGAGTTGGGTCTTGCCCACAGAAGAGCAGCAATTGGAAGATGCAAGGAATATGGACCCACTTCTCTGAACTTTCCCTCACTTTACATCCTCTCTTCTGTTCTGGAGTTTGAGATGCCAAAACAATGAAGTCTTCTTATGCAGCTCTTCACAACTCCCTGGTTCCAAATCCCACACACCCCTCCATGGAATCATCACTCCCTCAATTTCACCTGAGAAAAATAAAGTTTCTTCTCCCAGCAGCCCTCCTCCTTGCTCTGGATCTCTCACCCACACAGCACCACCTTCCTGCACCCCTTTCCCTGCCCCCACGGATCAATGTTTCCCTGGGCAGTATCGCCCAGTTCAGGTTCTGAACATACCAGGGAGCGCACTGCTTTGTGCAGACAAACCCCAGCAGAGAGACCCAGAGCGAGTTCAGTGATCTCACTCTTTAATCCAGAAAAGGGGTTTTCTTCCCTTCCTGTCAGTTCCAGGGTTGGGGACTAGAAATGCCACACATGTACTGGGGCATTGGCTCTTATGCTTACTGTAATTCATATTAAAGAATACTCCTAATATTGATCATGTTTATTTTTATAACAGTTTTTGATGGGTACGTAGGAAAGACACAACCAGTAGCACTGGGACATGAAGATACAGAGATTTGAAGAGGCTCCATGGAGAGTCCATACAATAGCTGAGACCAGAGCACAAAGCCCCAGTCTTTTATTCTTTTAATTATTTCTAAAGTCATGTGATGAAGCCTATATACTCCAAATTATTTAGCTCATTGGAAACTATTTCAGAAATGATTATTTTACCATTAGGTGAGCATCATAATATAATAAAACAGCTATAATGTTAAGTAATAATAATATAATGATGACAATAATGATTGTTGCCTTTATTGAAGTCCTATTTATAGCCTGACTCTTCACATACCTTATTTAACTTTTATAACAACCTATGAGGTTGACCACTTACATTTTATATGTGATGAAACTAACCAAGGCTCAGAGAGAGTAAGCAACTTGCTCGGCTGCAGGGAGAGCCATGGGATAAGCCAAATCCTGTGCTTTTCCAAAGACCCTGCTGTTCCCGTGGTCACTCAGCCTCCTAACTGTGGGTTTTATTTCTTGAGATCAAATAAAATAAAGTGTCATACAGTGCCTAAAACTAGTATAAGGTCAACAATTCACTTGGTAAGTTAAGATAAATAGTCTCCACGCCTGTGTTCCTGCTTCTGCTCCAGCTCCACGCACACCATCTTTCACAGGGCACCCAAAGTGTGATCCTGTCTCACCGCCACGTCAAATACTTGCCAGTGACCTGAGGATGCAGCAGGGCTGTCCCTTACTCTTGCTTCCTGGTCTGCTTTCAGTTCTAGGAATGCACCACAAGGTTCCCTGGTCCCTATGCTTTCCCTTCATGCATCCTGCTCCCTTGTTTAACATGCTCTTCACACCCCTTGGCTCCTACTTATCCTTTAGATCTCAGCCCCATGTGTACTTACTTGGAAAAGCCTTTTCTGCTCTCCCTGGCCTGGTCAGCCCTCCCCCATCAGAGCGTTCCCAGCCCTAGGCAGCTCTCATTATTCTGCGGACCTCTACTGCCACATGCTAATCAGGGGTGTCATTGCCTATTTATCTGCATGGCCTTTGGATTGCTTGTCTTCTTCACTTGAGAAAAAGCTCTTAAGAACAGAGGCTACATTTACATTTGTTTATTTGTTTATCTTATTATTGTGTCCCTAGGATATAGGATAATGCTTCATACACAGTAACTGAATACCCAGGAACTGAATGAACAACTGCACGCACCAGAGAATGAATGAATCAGCATCAACATTATCACCACCATTCCTTCAAAGTATATTAGTATTGAAATGCTTTCCTTAATTGCTCCATCCCCTCAGGATATACTAAAATATATTTATAGTCTACCTGAAATTGAAATTCAACTGGAAATCCTGTATTTTTACTTGTTAAATCTGGCAACACCACCCCAGACACCTGTGGGCCACCTGATTTCATGTTTGGAGGCTCACAGTCCTGTCTCCCACTGATCTATGTGTGTGGCTTTTTCTCCTGAATGAAAAGGTAAATCTTTGGATGGCCGCAACTCCTGATTCTTCCTCCAAGTGCCTCTTTTATTGTGCTCCTACTCTGTGAGTACGTCTATCAGAGCCCTTGTCACCTTGCATTACGTGTGTCTGTTTAAGAGTTTTCTTACTTCACTGTAAACTCCTTGAGGGTGGAGCACGTGAGTAGGTGCTCAGAGAGTGTTTGGTGAGTGAGTGGATGATGATGGTCCTTAAGCCAATTCTAGGAATGATAGGTGACCAGTAAATACTTATTAAGTGAACTGGATTTAGTAAGCTCTGCTTCCTGAGCTAAGATCTTATCCATTTAGCATTGAGCGCTTGAGGTAATGACTATTAATAGGAGAAATATAAAAGGAGTAGTTATCGCTGAGAGGAAAGCACTATTTCCCTGGGTTACAGGTTGACTTTCAGTGAACAGGTTTTTCTGTTATTTGGGCAAAGATGCCTGACTGAGGCTGAAGCAGAGGCTGATTTCTAGGTACATGTATATCAATATCACAATATGTATATGTACATATACATATGCAAATACACGTATCATCTTCCTTGAAATATAACTAACGTACCATACCCTTCATCCATTTAAAGTGTACAATTCAATGTTTTCAGTACATGCACAGAACTGCAAATAATCTAATTTTAGAATATTTTCATCACCCTAGAACAAAATCCTATGGCCATTAGCAGTCACATCTCACTCCCCTGAGTCATAATTTCTGTCTCTACAGATTTGCTTGTTCTGAACATTTCCCATAAATGGAATCATAAAGAATGGGGTCTTTTGCCCCTGGCTCCTTGCACTTAGCATAGTGTTTTCAAGGTTCATCCATGTTGTAGGATGTGTCAGAAAGTCATTCTCTTAATAGACCATATATGTTTATTCATGTATCACCTGATGGATGCTTGGGTGGTTTTTGCATTGTGGCTATTGTGAATAATGCTACAATAAAATATTCATGTATACAGTTTTGAGTGGATATTTTCATTTTGCTCAGCAGGATTTTCATTTTGCTGAGAGGGGAGTTGGTGGATCATACTGTTTTCCATAGTAGCTGTATCATGTACATTCCCACCAGCACTGCACCGAAGGTTCCAACTTCTCCACATTTTCCCTAACACATGTTACTACCTTTGTTTATTATAGGCATGCTAGTGGGCATAAAGTGATATGTCACTGTGGTTTTGACTTGCCTTTTCTTAATGACTAGTGATACTGATCATCTTTTCATGTGCTTATTGGCCATTTGTGTATCTTCTCTGCAAAAATGTCTTTTCGGATTCATGGTCCATTTTTAAATTATGATGTCATTTCTATTATTGAATTGTTAATGTTCTTTATGTATTATAGATACAAGTCTTTTTTCATATATATAAATTGCAAATACTTTCTCCAATGCTGTGGGTCATTTCACTTTCTTAATAGTTTCATTTGTAACACAGAAGTTTTTAATTTTTCTGAAGCCCAATTTATCTCTTTTTTTTGTTGTTGTTACTTGTGCTTTTGGTGTTGTATATAAGAAGTCATTGCCTAACCCAACACCATAAAGATGTACTCCTATGTTTTTTCTTAAGAATTTTATGGTTTTAGCTCTTACATTTATGTCTTGATCTATTTTGAATTAATTTTTGTGTGTGGTATGAAGAATCATGTATTTTATCTTAATTTCCCCCATATTTTAATGAACGAGTATATAATCTTATTGTACAAATTTATCTTCTCATCTTTCTACATACATATCTAATGCTGACACTGTCTATTGTCATAGCTTTATATTTATCTTTTTTTTCATTGTTCTACCTCAATCAGTAGTTTGATCTCTTTTTCTCTCTCTCTTTTTCTAATTCTATTTCTATTTTTAACATTAGGATGAGAAATAACTTCAGAATTTCTCTAGTCCAATCTAGGCCCAGAGAATTTATATGATTTTACTGGAGGCCATACAACTCTTTATGTTAATAAAAGTTACTTAAATAAGTAAATTAACATTATAATAATAAACTAACCTCAAGATTAAATTTAGGCAAAATATATATAAGATATCAAGTCTCTAAACTGGAAAATAGATTATCTTTGAAATCCATAGCAAACAAATAATTTAAACATAAAAGTTTAACCTATATTTTTACTTTCAATTTAATAATGGAATCCCATCTTTCCAGCCATCTTATGTCTCTGAAGTCTTTTCTCATATTTTATCAGAGAAGCAAATCTTTTAACTGACCCCTAGGGCTTCTTGCTAGACTTATTTACATAATGCATCAATAAGCATTTAATGGGCACTTTCTAGGAAACTGCCAGGCACCATCTTCTGCCATCAAAATTCTCATCACCTTATGAACAAACCAAACACATCAGCAAAGAAATGCAGTATTTGTAGGTCTTATAGAAGAAGATTGTTGTGGACCCAAAGGTGATCCATTTTGCTTAGGATAACTGTGTGTGTAGAGCCAGGTAAGACTGATGGAGACAATGGTGTTTGAGCTGAATGAGATATTTA
The DNA here is from genome assembly GCA_004027475.1 of Anoura caudifer. Classification (NCBI taxonomy): domain Eukaryota; kingdom Metazoa; phylum Chordata; class Mammalia; order Chiroptera; family Phyllostomidae; genus Anoura; species Anoura caudifer. The sequence goes on along the minus strand of PVKU01008602.1, from coordinate 22,615 downwards.
GCTCAATATTACTAAGGGAAATATTAGTAGATGTTTGGCATACATAGAGAACAGAGGTAGACAGGGAGAGAGGGAGCAGGAGAGAGTGTTCTGAGCAGAGGAAAAAATTCTGATAAAAATGCAGTAAAATAAAACACCAGACTACATTAGCAGTAATGGTGAGGAGTTAAGATGTAGCTAAAGACTTCTCAGTAATCAAAAAAGATCAGTGTTTGATGTATCTTTGCCAATGAGTCCCCTTTACTGTGCTCTAAATCATTAGCTATTGATAACCCAGTGATGTTATATTGGTAACATTCTATGAAACTGAGGATATGATTAAGCAGGACTTTCCATTTGCCACTGTAACAATTGAGAGCTTACTATGATTTTAAAAAAGTAGTTGGTTTAGTTCCTCACTTGACTTAGAATATTATTGCTATGAGTGTTACATGATAGGAAGTCTTTCAGAAGTCCGAGATTCTCTGTACAACTGAATACAACTTGCCTAGCTTAGTTTTTATCCTATCGATGAAACACACATATATTCTATTTACCTGAGGCAATGTTATCAAATTTGCAAAATGTTTATAAGACTTAAAGTAGATAAAGCTCTATTTTGTGTTATTGCATGCTCTGTTTAATATTAACATTTCTTTGTTCTCCCTAACACAACCTTTAGGTGTCCTTGTTTCTTCATTTATTAAACAGCCATGTGATGACAATTTATGATACTATTTCATGCCATTACCTTTACTCCAGTTGATACATAGGTACTCTGTGGCTTAAATATACATTAGGTCTATTGAAGCTGGGCTCGGGAAAAACACCCCATGGTACTCTGTGGCAAGGTAAAACCCTGACTACTTCAATTCTTAAGGGTGGAGGTCATAAGATACTAAGACTTTACATGGAAAGAATAAAAAAAAACACTCGGATGACAAATGTTGCCTCCCTTTCAGGGATAAGATTCAGTACCTCTGGCTATTATAGTGATGTGTGGGAGACTAAAAGGAAAAGAAGACTGTGAAATGATTCAAATGAAGGAGAGTCTTACTGAATCTGTTGAAAACATGCATCTTTGTTAACAGGGTAAATGTTGATGTCCTAGCTCTCAGGATCAAGACATCACTAAGACACCAGTAAATTCTTTTAAGGTTCAGCAAGCAGGGCCCCAAAGGATCATAAGCCCTGGAATAGGTCTTAGAGTATAACAAAACATAGAGTGCATCTCCATGTGTTTGAAACTCAAGGTAACTTCATCTCATTTTATATTTACTCCTCAGGGCCTCTTTCTCTACTTACCTTGGCTAGGAATCCTGGTTCCTTTTTAAATTTAATTTTTAATTGTATTTTCCATTACCTTTCAACTTGCTGATACCCCTCTCCCCCGCTGCAGTCACCATACTGCTGTTCATGTCCATGAGTCCTTTTTCCTTTTTGCTCAATCCCTCCACCCGCTAACCTCCCCAGCCAATAGCTATCATCCTGCTCTCCATCTATAAGTCTGTCTCTATTTTGCTTGTTAGTTTAGTTTGTTCATTAGATTCTACATTTAAGTGAAATCATATGGTATTTGCCTTTTTTCTACTGGCTTTTTCACTTAGCATAATGTTCTCTGGGTCCATTCATGCATTCATACTGTTGCAAAGGGAAAATTTTTCTTTTTTTTTTTTTTATGGCTGAGAGTAGTATTCCGTTATGTAAATATCCCACAGCTGTTTTATCCACTCGTCTACTGATGGACACCTGGGTTGTTTCCATATCTTGGTGATTGTACATAATGCTGCAATGAACGTAGGGGTGCTTACATTCTTTAGAATTAGTGTTTTGGGTTCCTTTGGATATATTCCCAGAAGTGGCATTGGTAGGTCAAAAGGCAGATCCATTTGTCGTTATTTGAGGTAACTCTATACTGCTTTCCACAGTGGCTGCACCAGCCTACATTCCCACCAACAGTGCACTGGGGTTCCCCTTTCTCAACATCCTCAATGATGACAGCCATTCTGACAGGTATGAGTTGATATCTCATTGTGGTTTTAATTTGTATTTCTCTGATGATTAGTTATGTTGAGCATCTTGTCATATGTCTATTGGCCATCTGTATGTCCTCTTTGGAGAAGTGTCTATTCAGGTCCTTTTCACATTTTTTAACTGGATTGTTTGTTTTTGTTGTTGTTGAGTTTTGCAAATTCATTATAAATTTTAGATGTTAACTCCTTATCAGATGTATTAACAAATATGTTCTCCTGCTCCTTGGGTTGTCTTTTATTTTTTGATGGTCTCCTTTGAATCCAGGTTCTGTCATTTCTAAGCTTGTGACCCGCGACAGATTACTTCCTCTTCGAACTTTTGTTTTTTTAGTTATAAAATAATGATGATAATATGTACCCACAGGGCCATTTTAAAGATTAAGAGAGTTAACAAATGTGAGATTCTTAGCCACGTGACGATTATATAGCAAATGTTCAATGAACTATGTCTGGATTTGTGTCTGCTTTCAAGTTGCCTCCATATTTTTAAATTAATGCATCTGTAAGTGCCACTATCCCCATACCTCTATGTCTCTTTCACACAATCTATTCCACTCCCAATTTGTACCACTTAACCTTCTGTATTTTTTAAAAATCTATAACTCAATATCTATCTATTGCTCTATATTTTATTATAATTGTATCTATCTCTAGTTTAATAATTTATAGATAACTCTGTATTCAACTCTTCTGATATCTTTATATCACTTTTATAAATCATTACATTATCACATATTCCTAGATTTATATCTTTATATTTCCAACCATTTATATTTCATCCTGCATTTCTATTTCTAATCACCCTATCTATCTAAATAGCTTCTATATCTTTCTCTAAAATTAATGACCTCTCTCTGGAGATAATTGCTGCCTTTAGCACATCCTTTCTCTTTCTCTCTCTCTCTCATCCTCTATCTCTTTGCTATTTATTGCAACTTTTAATATAGCTTTTGTACTATCACATATCCACTTATTATATTTCAGTATATAATGAAACAAATCAATTTATAAAATACAGTATAATGTGTGCATATGCTACAGTTATATGTGTGCATGATTGTGCATGGGTGTGTGTATGTTTGCATGCATGAAAATTAAATTATTTAATAACAAGGTGGGGTGAAACTATGCACTGGGACAGTGCCTGTTTCTGGGGTACAGAGACGAGAACATCTTTTCCTGGAGGGACGCATAGGTTGAGTGGAAGACAGGAATGTAAATAATCAGAGGACATATGATAGCTCTAAGATGAGGTGTGTCTAAAATGCTTCCAAAACACAGAGTGAGTCATAGCTTTGGGGAGCCAGGGAACATTATAAAAGAAGTGATGTTGGAGTTGTTTCAAATGATGAGCAATAGTTCCATACATAAAAGAGGGATGGAAGGGTGTTCCAGAAAGAGGAAACAATGTTCGCAAAGGTCTGCCACAGTGAATATTAAGACATGCATAGGGGATGAAAACCACTACGTATGGCCTCATTTGATTTTTTTTTTTTTTTGATGATGTGTGAGGTGTTGAAGACTGAGGCCAGTTTTCTTTTTCAAAGATCAGTCTTGTAACTATTTTGAAAGTTACACGGAAGAAGAAAAAACAAGAGGCAAAGAAAACAGTGAGGAAACTATTGTACCAGTCCATATAGGAGATCGTGAAGACTTGAGATACAGCAGGGGCAGTGGGTATGGACAGTAGGGGATGTAGTTGAGAGCAATTATAAAGTGGAATAAACAGTGTGTGGGCTTATATGTTGGGGTAACGTAGAAGGAGGATCAAGGGTGATTCCCAGGTTTCTAGATTTAAAAATGTTATGAATGAACTTAGGAGAATATTTATAAAGGGAGATAATGAGTAATTTTGTCCACATTGAGTTATTCCAGCCAAAAAGCCAAAAGCCTAAAAACATATACATGTCTAGGCCACTGTGAAGCTTATCTAAAGGGCCAATTTAGTTTGAACACATCTCCAAATAAGGAGTGCCCTTTGTAAGAGTTTTAAACCTCACTGGAGAAATGAAAAATATGCTGTATCTATCTTTGTTTTCAGACAATCTCAGTACCAATTCCTTCTTGAACCAATGGTGATTTTCCAAATCTAGAACCTTCCGCATCAAAGAAGGAAGAATGTCAGCATTTAGATGCTTTGTTTTTTTGGCTTGGTGACTAAGCTCTAAAAATCATATAGTTGAAAACTATCACTTAGTTTCATTGTCAACTAGAACTTTTACCTCTCCCCCACTGCTGCCCCACTTCTCTTTGTAAGAAGAAAGAAAACAGGAGTCACAAGAGTTACAGTGCTCTTTGGTCTCTGGATTGAACAATATCACTCATTTTCCAGTGGTTTAAGATGTCTGAACCAAGCCCAATTTCTGCCATCCTTCCACTCATCTACGTATCCATCAATCAACAGATTCATATTAGGTCGGGCATATAGAAATACCGAGATGAATAAGCTAGAGGTTCCTCATTCAAGAAGTGCACATTCTATCAAGAGATGATTGGGAAAGATGCTGCCATTAGGATTCAGTAATTCACATTCTTGTCGAGCCAGCTGGTCTATGTTCTCAGCTTTCCTACTTCACTGCTTTCATCACTGCCTTCTAGGCCAGCATGAAGTCCCAGGGCTATCCAAATTTGGAGTACCTTGGTAAATTGTGGGATCAGAAAAATAAGTTATCCGTTGTAGTGGAAAGAGTCTTTGTCTGGGGCTAGACCTTCCTGGGTTCTTTGTCCTTCCAATGCCATCATTAGCTTTAGGTCTCCACATAGTTCCACTTCTCTCTGGGCTTCAGAATCTTCATCTGGAGAATGACAGTGTGGGGCCAGATAATTCCTGGTAGTCCTTGTTGCTCTGACATTCTGAAAGTCTCTTATCCTACTCAAGTTTGGAATGGTATCAAGAGACCCCTTTGTAATGAGTGATGGAATCCAGAACTTGGAGTCAGGAATCAGGTTGATCCGGACAGAGATTTCCTCGTGGGAAGGATTTTATAGATATAATTGGCATGAGCACCATAGGTCTCAAAGCACTTTCATTCCCATAATCTGATTATATCTTCAGGAGAACCTGGTGAAGCGTTTTCTCTGCCATCTTCCTATGAGGAAAATAAATCCCAGAGTGCTAAATGATACATTAAATGCTAAGTATTTTAGATTAGTTATCTCATTTAATTCACTTAACTTTTCTGATTATTATTCTTCTCTCCTTCTCTTTTTCCTTTTTTCATTCTCTTCTTCCTCTTATTTCTTTTTCTCCTTATTTTTCATCTTTCTGTTTTATAAGCAAGGAATCTGAGGCTCATGAAGGTTAAGTAGCTTTCATCCCATTAACACACACTAGAGCTCAGACGCAACCCCAAAACCCTCTATATCTAAAGTCTCTGATCACAAGCTTGATCAGAATCTTAAATGCCTACAGGAGCTGGAAGTTACAAAAACAAGTGAAATTATCCAGGTGGAAGGATTATTTTGCTCCCTTTTAATTTCACCAGAGAAAAATAAAACACAGGTAAAATAATAAAAGGAAGCTTACTGTTTGCACTGCATTATGGATAGAGTAAAAAATGATGGAAAATTACAGAACATCAAAGTCTATCACCTACCTGCGAGGGAAAGATGTTAATAAAGTTAAGGTCAGGTCAGATCACCTATGCCAGATCTTTTGATTTTAGGAGAAAACTGGATGTCTATAATCTTTTTTAAAAAATCTGTTTCTAAATATTAATTATTACTTACAAAATTATGTAAGCAAAAGTTGTTTAGGCAAACGATAAGAAGATAACCATCTCACAAGATGCCAGTTTATTATTTCTAGCCTGCACTGGGCTGCTTGCTCTCTTGAAGGACTACTCCATAGCATCAGCTGTGCGCCTGCTGTGAAGACATCAGGCTGTCCAGCCTGGGACTGGGATACCACAGGCAATCATCGATCCAGCTGTGTCTGCTGCTCGGCCAGGAGTTACTCTAAGTGGATGTTAGATATTTTGAATATCATACTTGACTGGAAGCTTTTGTGTAAAATAGTTGCCTTAATCCTTACAATAATGCAGCAAAGAAGACTTAATGTCACCATTTTCCAGTTAAGTAAATTAATACTTACATCAGTTATAAAGGTCACACAACTGTAAGAAGCCAAGTTAGGATGTTAGACTCAGGTCTAACCCAATGTTCTCTTCATTTTGTACCTTTGAGGTGATTTTAATTGCTTCTAGTTAGGAAGCTTTTCTTCTTTTATATCCATCTGGTGAGTATCAGATAAGGAGGAAGGTAGGGGCCTGGAATTATGTTCAGGAGAAAAGATACCTTTGTCACCCCTCTCCATCCCCACCACCAGCTCTTCTTAGGGTGGACAAGAAACTGTGAAAGAGGAGAAAGAAAACAAGGAACTTCTCCTTCACAGTCTAGAAGCTTCAGCACTGAAATGAGACACTCCCACACCCTGTAGGTGACTGCAAGGACAAGCACACAGGGAGGGGACCAGCTGCTGGAATGCCAACCTGGGTGATGAGCCAGGTAGATGCCAACCAATTGTCTCATGGTCTGAGCCAGACCCGGAGCCCTTTATATAAAGACAGGCCTCTGTCCAGTTGCCTCAGCCTGAATGATTGCTTGCTTTGAGGAAGGTGAGTAGGGACTGGGTCCTGGGATTGGGGTGGAGATGATGCTCAGGGGGTGCTCAGATTCACAGGGGTGAGACCAAGTGAGGGGAGAAGCTGGGGGCCAAGGACGAGTAGTACATCAACTTGAGGAGAAAGGTCCAGTGGACTTTTAGGGGACGTGAGAAGAATATCTGTGGAGACTGTGTGGAGAAATGGGGCACTGAAGTCAGTGTATTTGCCTTCAATAACCCTGGCCTCATCCTCAGGTACCATTTTTCCTCTGTGAGCAGAATTGAGTGTAGGAGGGTTACCTCCCTGAAGGACGTATGTATTTAGATAGGCCCTACCTGAGGAGTATTTTCAGTATTTCAGGAGCTTATTGAGAAGTGTTTGTTGGGGGATTGATTGTCAAACCAGCTTCCCTGCTGTACTGGTCGCTGGGCTGCCTGTATATGAACAGGTGGATTTGGGGAGGGTGGAGGGAGAGGCCCTCCCTGGCTGGGTGTAGTGTTGCATTATGTGCCTGCACCCCCCACATCATGTTCGTAATGCTCCCATGACGTGGGCTTTACGTGGGGTGAATGTCAGTCTTGTAACTAGGAATCTGACACTCTTTGGGTTACCCATCTTAATTAAATCTCCCCTGCCTCTCAGAGGAGCTGGAGGGAAAACTTCTGAAGCTAGCAGGTGACCGAGGACAGCAACCTGCCTGAGCAAGTTGTCATGTTGGTCACGAGCCTTCGAAGTCTGGTGTTTTGTGTGTGCCCATGAGGGCCTGTTTAAACAAATCCACCTAAAATAGATTGACTATGGAGAAAAAAACATTTTATATTGGGTTTAAGCTGCCCAATAACTAATTGAATTCTTTACTTCTATTGGATGCTTTGAGAGCACATGGTGCCTGAGAGCTTGCTGTCATATAAATGCATATATGTGCATGTTTTTCATTTTTGCATGGTGAATGTATGTGAGGAAATTCAAGCCCCTATGGTTGTGAGTCCCCACTTTGGACTACAGCCTTGGGAGCATGGGTTATCTCTACTTCTGTAGAGCTCCCTCCCACCATTTAGGACCCCAGGAAGTGATGGAAATCCTCTGGTCATCACCACCCTCTTGTGCTGGACACTGGTATGCCCACCCTCCAGGGAAAGAGCCTGGACACCAGCAGCCCTGGCTGTGCCCTTGAAGTGATCTCAGATCAGAACCTCAGACAGGTCTTTGGGCACATCCAAGGCAGGTCTCTTGGGCAATGGTGACTAATCTTGGGTCAAGATAACAGTATTCTCCAGTGTAGGCTGGAGGTAGGGGAGGAAAGGAAGGGCCAGGGAAGAAGCAGAGTATCTTCTTGCTCCTGGCCCCCCCTACCTACGCTCATCCTCCTAAAGCTGGTCTCTCATCCCGCAGGTCCTGCTCTCACACTTCTGCATCGGAACCATGTGTGACCAGCAGCAGATTCGGTACTGCCTGCCGGTCCCCCAGTGCTGTGTGACGGGTTCCTCCTTCTGCCCTTCCCCATCCCCCTGTCCCCAGAGCCAGGTGATGGTTCAAGCCCCTTGTGGAATGCAAATCGTTGAGTGCCCTGCACCATGCCCAGTTCAAGTTTCCCAGGTGAAGTGCCAGGCTCCCTGCCAGTCCCAGACCACGCAGGTGAAATGCGAGGCTCCATGCCAGTCTAAGACCACCAAGGTGAAGTGCCAGGCTCCATGTCAGCCCCAGACCATGGAGGTAAAGTGCCAGGCTCCCTGTCAGTCTGAGGTTTGCTATGTGCAGTGTGGAGCCTCAGGCCCTGTTCAGACCTGCTATGTAGATTGTGCTCCAGTTTGTTATACAGAAACTTGCTATGTGGAATGCCCAGTTCAAACCTATGTACCCTATCCAGCCCCCCAGCCTGTCCAGACTTATGTAGCGTGTCCCCCAGCATGCCGTACTCAGGGAAGATTCTCCACCCATGGAGGATTCTCCACCCAAGGCCAGTATCAGGGCTCTGTCAGCAGCTGCGCCCCTCAGCGTCAGTCTCGGGCTTCCTGTCGCACTTACGCACCCCAAGGCCAGACCCAGGGCTCTTACGGGAGCTTCCCTGTGCAGCAGCGCTGTCGAAGCACTAGCAGATGTCTCCCTCCTCGCCAGCTGCAGACTTCTCACCGCAGCTCTTCACCACCACGGCGTTCTGAGTCCTACCACCGCAGCTGCATGCCATCAAGATGCGCTTCGGGTTCCTATAACTACTGTACCCCGCCCCGCCGATCTGAGCCCATCTATAATAGTGGATGTCCTCAGGGTCCCACTTCAGGTTGCTCTCAGAGATGTGGACCCAAGTGCCGAATAGAGATTTCCTCGCCTTGCTGCCCCAAGCAGGTCCCCCCCCAGAGGCGTCCTGTTCAGATACCTCCAATCAGACGCTGCTCTGAGAATTGTGCTCCAAGACCCTCCTGGGGTGCCTCCTGCCCGGACCTGAGACCACGTGCAGAGCCACGTCCACTCCCAAGCTTCTGTCCACCCAGGAGTTTTGACCAATGTCCAGAGCCATCACTGCCGCGACGTCCACTTCCTGCGCCACGTCCGTGCCCACGCCCAGAACGATGGGCAAGTCCAGAACGACGTGCAAGTCCAGAGCGCCACCCATGTTCACCACGGCGACTTTCAGAACCCTGTCTGTGTCCGGAACCAAGTCCAGCGCCATGTCCAGCCCCACGGCCAGCCCCACGGCCAGCCCCACGGCCTCACCCAGAGCCACATCCACAGCCCAGTGAGCACCCAGAACCTTGTCGAGAGCCAATTCCCCTTCCAGCACCCTGCCAAAGCCCAGAGCCATATGTGCAGCCTCGGAGCTGTCTCAACCCAATCTTAGGCCCAAATTCGATTCCATGCTCAGGAGACCTAGGCTGTCTTGAGTCCCATCCAGGCCACCTGGACACCGAGGGCCCCAGCTGCGGCCCAGCTGGTTATAACCAGTGTGGAGAGAGTGGTGCTAGCTATGGACCTTGTGATGTGTTTCCAGAGCCGCGGGGTCTGTGTGGTTATGGAGACCAAGGTGGAGCCTCTGTTGGAGCAAAAGGTGGGGCCTTTGTTGGAGCAAAAGGTGGGGCCTCTGCTGGATCAAAAGGTGCCTATTTTTAAAGGAAGCATGGCTGAAACATCCCTGCTCCTGCCATGAAGATGTTGCTCCACCTTTCCCAGCACTCACAGTTTCTGCGTTCTTGTTTGCAACATTCCAAAGACAGCCAGGGCTCCCTGCTTCAGAGGTGATGTCCAAACTCCTTTGCATGTCATCACAGGACCCACACCTGGGTCTCAGACACCTCTGCAGCCTCACATCTGGCTCCTCTCCAGTACACACCCTCAGTTCTCGTCACACCAGTCTCACCAGCAGGGCACATCTTGGGTGTTCCCCAGGACCTACCTTCCATATCCCTGCCTCCAAGCCTCTGTTCATTCCCCAGCCTCCATTCCTGGGCCACTTCTCTGCTACTTCCAGCATCTGAAATCCAATCCATCTTTCAAGACCTCTTCCATGGAGCCTTTTCTACTTGTCCCTGCTCACAGAAGCCTGCACTGACTACCTAGAGCTCACTGCATCATCTATACCATCCATTTGGCAAGTGCCTTACAACATCTCTTGAACTATTTCACTTCTCAGATGTGTCTGTCTTACCTGCTCAACTCCCATTGAGTGGAGTCAGAATATCCCTAAAGTCCCTTTGTCTTCTGGGGTTGGTAGCTACTTAGCAAGCCTAGTGCATTGGCAGATTGAACCATGATCTATCTTGATGGGCAACCCCAAGACTGGGACAAGAGGAGGCCATGTAACAATAAAGATGATGCTACACTCAGATCCTGTGTCCTATGTAAAGCCTGTTTGTTATTCCTTCCTATCTGGGATGAGCTTTTACTTTTTCTTTATTACTTTTTTCTTGGGTTTATTATACCCACAACTAAACTTTCTTTAGACTAGACCAGGTAGGCTTCTTTGTGGTTTTTCTATCTCCCCTCAGGACCTCTGGCCCCTGCAGGGAAAGGATGAATGAAAAGGAACAAGGAATGAGCAAGCAGGAGAGAGAACTCTCACTCCTCAGTCTAGCAGTAAAGGTCTTCAGGCCTGCGTTGGTCAGGTCCCCCACTCTGGGGCCATAGTCACTGCCATGTGATCTTTTTGTGGAGTCAGGGGAGGAGAGAAGTGATCCCTCTCAGGCTCTCTGGGATACTATGTACAGGACACACTTTTCTTTCTTTCAGAATAAACTATTTGCATTTTCTTTTAGGGACATACTAGAAAAAGAAGTATCTGAGACTGACTCTGCTCCCAAATCCCATTAGGCATGCTGGCTTCGGCAGTATGAAGGTGGGGCTTGGAGGGGCAGGAGAGCCTGGGGTGTTTCTTCCTTCCATTCCCTGCAGATGAGAGAAGTGCTGGCTGGAACAGTGTTCCTGAGGAGAGCGCTTCTCTAGCGTGCCTGACACCACCAGGATGAAAGAGAGGCAGTCTGGTCTGGGACTTGATCCAGGGCCCTCCTCCTCAAGGGCCATAACCCCAGATGGCCCAACAGCTCCAGCACCATGGTTGGGCACCACAGATCCAGGGCCCGGCTATGAATATGTCTTTCCTTCACCCAAGGGATCTAGTTCTTGCAATATCAGCTGTGGAGAACCTGAGAGACCATCTAGTAAAATCTTGTATTGTATAAAGAAAAACTGAGACATGTGAAATCCATTCATTCCTTCATTTATTGACAAATGTTCACTGCTTGCTTGCTAGGAAGGCACTGGTAAAAGGGACAGACAGAACTCCTATTTGCTCTCAGAGAGCGTGCAGCCTTGCATACTGGTTCTCAAAGTGTGGCACCTGGGCCAGCAGCATCAGCATCACCTAGGGCCTTGTAACACATACAAATGCATCACCCCACACCTACTGATACAGAGACTTTGGGAGTGCAACTCAGGTGTTTTAACCTGACCTCCAAGTATTTCTGATGCCCAGTAATGTGTGGTTGTTGCTAGTTTAGTAAAATACCTTACACAGGTAGAATATGAACATATATATGTATATGCATATATATATACACACACACAGAGTTGACTCTTGAACAACGTGGAAGTTAGGGGTGTTGACCCATGTGTGACTGAAATCTGAGTATAGTTTTTGACTCATCTCCAAACTTAACTATTAATAGCATTCTATTGACCAGAAGCCTTACCAATAACATAAACAGCCGGTTAACATTTTTATTATATACTGTATTCTTACAATAAAGTAAGCTAAAAAAGTTAAGAAAACCATAGAGAAGAGATATATTTACGATATTGAAAAAAATCCACATGTTGGTGGAACTCCACCATTTACACCAATGTTGTTCCAGAGTCAACTGTATAAATAAGAAAAAATAGAACAACACACATATAGATGAGGTCTGTTTGGAAAAAGTCCAGCTGTTGTTAATATAATGAGAACAGTTTGTATGGCATTGGTGTAACCTGGAAGCCAAGGAGAGTGGACTGGAATGCAAATGCATGAATGATGACGACCTCACTGTACTAGTCAGTGGGGGCGGTACACACCATTGAGTGAGCATGTGTACTGTGTGGCCATCGCATTCCTAACGAGTGAGTGAGTAGAGCTAAGCATCTGTATCACATTTTGCATTAAGCTTGAACATTCCTCTGTGAAAACTACTGGGATGATTCAGAAGTCCACAGATATGGGCAAGTGATGATTGGCAGCTTCATCACGATGATGTGCCCACTCATGCATTGCATCCCATGCAGAGGTTTTTGGTGAAACATCAAATCACCCAGGTGACGCATCCCCCTCTACAGCCCAGATTTGGTGCCCTGTAACTTCTGGATTTTCCCAAAATTAAAATCCCCCTTGAAAGGGAAGAGATTTCAGATCATCAATGAGATTTAGGAAAATATGATGGGACAGCTGATGGTGATTGGGAGAATTGTGTGAGGTCCCAAGGTGCCTACTTTGAAGGGGACTGAGGCATGATTATCCTGTGTACAATGATTCTTGTATTTTGTATCTTGTATCTTGCCATTTTGCACAGCTGGAAACCTAAGCACACAGGATATATATGACTTGTCAAAGCCATACAACCAAACTTGATTCTACTACACATGGCACCTTTCAACTTGGTCACAGTTCCTGCTCCTTCCAGAGATCTTCCCTGCATCAATCCAGTCATTTTTTCTAACACAATTTTGGCATTATTTATTGTGAGTTCTACATTTGCTTCCTCTCTTAGAATCCTGGTTGCTTTTGGAACTGTATCTTCTCAGTGTTACATGCCTCCAGGGTCTTGGCAGAGTTCAAATACCTCCCATAGGACATTCCTGGGTTCCCATTGTCCAGACCCCTAGGTGGGTATGGAGAGAACAAGATAGTAAGAGGCTTGGAAGCCCCAGATTGTCATTAGATGTCACTTCTATTCTCTCAAACACATCCCTGGACAAAGGTCCCCTTGTCCAGAGGGTGAGCAGGAAGAAGTCCATTCCCTCAAGGTACAGAAGAAACTCAGTCATAGCTGTGAGAGATTAGTCACACCTAAGAGCCATTTCTCCACCCCATCCCCATCCCCCTCCACACACCCTGGGGCAGGGAACATATTAGAACATATTGGAACATTACATTATCATATTGTAGTGATCCCATTGCCTGCACTTCCCTCTGGAGATAAACTCTGGCCCCAAGGATAACTAGGTCTGGAAAGGGGTTGAATGATGGGAGAATAGAGCAGTCTCTGGGTGAATCAAGCTGGGGCTGAGTCAGAGAAACCCAGGTGGCCTGGTGCTCCCTCACAGGCCAGGGCTGTGCAGAAGCCAGCCTCAATGCCATCTCTGAGGCCAGAGGAGCTCAAGGTCTACACTTCTCTCTCCTGGGGATAGTCTGAATTGACCTCAAAACTCCTCTTCTTCCTCTGACAGGATGGCCAGCCTCAGGCCTCCAGGCAGGCCCACAGTGAAAAGTTCTAGCCTATCTATAGCAGTTCAGAGGAAACAGTTACCCAGGAGTGTATGTGTGTCTGCATGTCCTTCTGTGGGCTTTGCATGCTTCTTTGTGTGTGCCTATGTGTCTGCTGTTTCTCTCTGCATGCTTTGAAAGCTTGCGTGTTTTTTTTAAATGCATTTGGCAATGGGGACTGTGACCTCAGGACCATGGTTTAGGACATCCTACAGTCCTTCAACATTGGCTTTGGATGACCCTTCCCAGTCATCCCTTCCATTCCTCACCCTCCAGCCTTTCACTGATGACCACCTCCAGCTCTGCACCTTTTGATTCTATGTCAACCATTTGAATAAAAATTAAAGAATCTCTAGGACCAGGGCTGAGGATTCAAAAACAAATTTTTTAAAAAAGAGCATTTATAAAGTTCTTTGAAGGTGCTCAAAGATCTGCGAGAGACATTCCTGTTTCAATCTCAGACTAATCTGAGGCAATACACCTGTTGCAGAGTGTCGTTCCCCTTCACAGTTTGATAGAGTATTGCCCAGAAAATGCCAATGTGTCAGTGAAGTCACAGAGTGCAAGGCAGAGCTGGCCAGACTCCTATGCCTGACACCCTTCAGGCTTCCTGAAAGGGGGCATGGCTTCTAAGAGATGAGGGACCAAGTCCAAATGAATGTAAGACAGATTGGGAACATGTTTCCCACCTCGGGATCCTGTTTATACCTCTTTGCTTTCCCTATTTTTTCCCTTTTTCTAAACCTGTCACCCTGGGATTGGCATCCTCATTGCAGAATGAGGGAATTGCTCTAGATGTTCTCAGAGGTTCCTTCTAGACCAGGTGAGCTAATCCTTCTTTGATTGTGGGCACTAGGCTAGGGTAAAATTACCTGGGAACCCACTTAAAGACATGAAATCCCAGAAGTCATCCCAGAGCTACTTAATTTGAATTTCCGGAGAGAGAACCAGAAATCCATTTGAAAATTATTCTGATCAGCTGGAGGTAGAAACCATTGCTGTAGTGAATTCTCAGGTGCATGAACATGCTCAAGGCGTACAGGAGAGTTGACACTTATACACAGTGGCCACAGCATGAGTGAGGTGTGGTGGCAAGATGGAGCTGATTGGTAACTGTTCTTGTGGGATGTTTTATGTAATTACCTGTTGGTCATGTCGAATTTTCTACTCTTCAATCTCAAGACTAAGGCATCTCTTCCTTTTTCTCAGTTAAATTCCCAACCCCACTGCCACCAAAAGTACCCAGAATGGGGTTCTTGTGCATGGCTGAGTGAGAGGGGTTGTCCAGTATGTTACAGATATTTTTACTAGAAGATAGTAGACTTAGTTTTGGTATATCTCTCCTTTATCTAGGCATTATCCAGATATTAAGAGGGAGAAATTTTATATCCTATAGTTTGTCCTACAGACTGAAATAGTCCTGATGAATAAGCAAATAGAACTGTCATGCATAAGGGAATAGCTCAACTGTTAATAATAGAATAGACAGGTAGATAGGAGTAATCAGAAGACAAGCAGGGCACATGTGGATACTTTGTTGACATATAGAAGAATAGAAGAACACTAATTCAGTTTTTAATATGTAGTAGATACTATTTTGGGTGTTTGGGATATACCAGTGAGCAAAACAAAGATCCCTATGTTCTTGGAGATAATATTCTAGCAGAGGAAAAGAATAGATATATTTTTTAAAATGATAACATTTAAATGTAAAAACTACTTTGAAAATAAGAATAAATACACCAATGAGGATGATGCGGGCAGGCATCCCAGGCAGCATGAGAAGGGCAGCGGGGTGGGGGTGGGGGGCTGAGCTCAGTGTGGGAGAGAAAGGGGCCCAGAAGGGTGTGGAACCTCGAACCTGGACGCAGGAACTGAAAGCACATAAGAGAGGCGTCATGAGGTGGAGTTGGACCCCAGCTCTACCACTTACTAAGTTAGGCAATTTCCCTGACATTTTCTTCCTTTAGCTATAAAATGTGGTTAACCAAAAAATGCAGTTGAACCTTGATAAACATGGGATCGAACTGCCTGGGTCCAAATATATGAAGATGTTTTAAAAAATAAATACTGTAAATATATTGTCTCTTCTTTATGATGTTCTGAATAATGAGTCCTTCTCTCTAGCCTATTTTAAGAATACAGTATATAATACATATAACATACCAAATATGTTAATTAACTGTTTATGTTATTAGTAAGGCTCCCAGTAGACACCTGGCTACTAATAGTTAAGCTTTGAGGGAATAAAAAGTTATATGTGGATTTTTGACTGGGGGGGTCTACACCCCTTAGCTCTGTGTTGCTCAAGGGTCAACTGTATACATCTGCCTGGGTCACACTGAAGACTAAATTGAATAAATTATTTAAAAACACTTTGCATATTATTAAATGCTACAAGTATATTTGCTTTTAGCAGTGAGGTCTTCACCCCTAAGGGGAAAAGTAGAGGAAAGAGATGATGATTAGCCCCGGGGAACTGCCTATTTGATGAGCAGGTTGGGCCACAGAGGCAGCTCAAGTTGAGGCCCAAGTGGAGCCTGGATGCGTGGGAGGGAAGCACAAACAGGAATAAACGTGGCGGTCCGGGGCAGGTTGTGGAGGCTTGAAGGAGGAGGAATTGAGGAATGAAGGGGTAAGGAACAGCAGACAGGAGATGGAAGGGGTGATTGATGGAGAAAATGGCTCAGGCAAAATGCTGAATTTAAAAGGATTATAAGATTTGAGGGACAGAACGCTCAGACACCAGGATGAATGTTGGGTTCAAGGATACTGAGATGCACAGCTATTATAAATGGTTATTGGAATAGATGCCTCCCAGCCAGTATGCCATTGGCATGGCTCCTTGGGCCAGTCAGACAGAGAGGAAATACCAGGGAGGGGATGCTCTCAGTCAATCAGAAATATCTTCTAGGGTTGAATTGGGTTGGGTCCTTAGTCATTGCAAGTCCTTCTGAAGTGACCCAGCCTGGACAAAAAGGCTGGATTGAGCAATCAGATAATGAAGCAGTTACTTCTGTAGCCTCTCACCAGCATTCTTCAGAGGGCTGTTTGGTGTGATCAGAAATGCAGGAGCTGTTTCTAATGGGTATAGTCTTAATCTTCCTGTGGCAAAGCAGGGTTTCTCACCCTCAGCACTAGTGACATTTTGGGCTGGATAATTCTGTGTTCTGGGAGCGCTGTCCTGCACAGTATAGGGTGTTAGTCAGTATCCTTAGCCTACTCAAACACAAACCCACCCCCCTTAGAGGTGAAGACTAAATACAGCTCCAGATTGTCAAAGGCTCCCCCAGGGGTGATGTGCCAAATTCACCCACCCTCCCTCACTGACAGCCACTGAATTAGAGGAAAGCTCAGGTCTTGCTCTTAGGTCACTCCCAATCCAACAGAGATGCTGCTCCTCCTTAAGCAATAAAAACACTCCAGGATGTGAGGCAGGAGCACAGGTAAACACAGGCGAGGAATCCTGCATTAAGGATCTATGCAAAGGTATTTTTTCCCTGAGGGAACTGAATGCTGATTGTGGAAGGGTAGACTATCTTGGCTATTATACCTACTATGACTAATAGATTATCTGTGACTCTTATTATGATAATTATTTGGTAAATTTATCCAATAGCTCAGAATACTCCCTTTCTAACTCTGCACAGAAATGCCAGTGGCAACCTGAAAAAATTATAAGCAGGAGTATCCATTGTCTTGAAAAATCATAACAGAAATATTTTAACACAAAGATGAGAAATATGTAGTGATGATCAGTTAATAGGGTTTATAGGTAAAAGCAGTGTTGGGGAGGAAGAGAATTCCTTCCTCTACCTTTCTTTAGTTCTTATGACTAGACTAATAACAGAAGTGACACAAGACTGCATTAACAGGAGAAAAATCAATTTAATATGTGTGCATGAGAGAATCATCATATGAAATGAGGTTCAAAGAAATGATTGAACCAGGCACTTTCTTATATGTTTTAGACAAAAAGACAATAACTTTGTCAGAAATTGACAAGACAAAGAAAGTTAGTGTTCCTTAGAAAGGAATCCAAGCAAGGTTTGGATATTTGTTAGTGAGGAATTGAAACAAAGTAGAAATTAGAAAAGAGGCAATAAGACTTGATTACACAGACTCTGGCTGTTAGTTGTTTATCTCTAGCAATAAGGGGGGGTCCCAGGTGCTGGGAGGTCACCTTTCACGTGGGAGATTTATTTGCTGCATTCAAGGAGACAAGGGTGGGTCAAGGTCCCCTTCTGGCACCTGCTACTGGTCAATTAGTTTAGTTCAAACTAACTGATAATGCCATTGTGGGAAATTTGGGGGCAACCTGTCTTGGGCCCAACAGGAGAGAGAAAAATGCACAAGGACCCTAGGAGGGTGTTCAATAAGCATGCCCACGCTTCTGTCCTCCTGGGACCCCACTGAATATAATGGAATAATTGAGGTAAGTAAAGAAAGCACAGCATATAAGAATGCATTATGAATTAAGGTGGATGGTATGACCAAGTTGGGAAAATCTTGAGGTGTCAGTTAAAAATGGGGGGGGACCCGAGACTTGCTTGACTCTGAATTTGGGGAGACAGACTGGTACAGCAAGGCTCTCTTGGACAAAGCAGTGATTATTAGAGTTGAGGTGATATTACCAAAAAATGTTAGAATTCTGTGTTCCACTAGTGACCCAGGAATATAAATAAACCAGAGACTAAATCCCATATCTGAAAACCTCAGTGCCAGATGAAATTTAGAACTTTTTTAAAAAGGAAGGCTGTACAGTGACTAGAATGTACTAGCAATGCTATAGGCGTACTTCAGATTAGGCCATGTCCAGCCTCAACACTGAGGAATTCAAACCACGGCGTCTACCACGTCTGGGTGCGGCCCAGATTCCCCACACCCTGTGGCTTGGGAATCCTACCCCTCGGGGAAGCCATCACCATGTTTGCAACAGAACATAGGCATATCCACAGAATGGTAAAGGGGCCTCACGGTCAGTTCAGGTCAGTTTTTTTGCTACCGAATGAGTGTTGTCCATGACTGAACAAGAAACTCAGTTTTTCACAGGGTCTTGGGATTTGGAGATTGTGAAAAGGGATTGTGGGTCAGCAGTGATATTTGGGGAATTAGCCCTGATAGTATTGTCTCATCCCTTTTCCTACCGCTGTTGTCCTCTGTTCCAGGGTCTCCCACACAGTCCCCTTCTGTATTAGAACCCAGTACTGACGTAATTATCCTGACCCTGCTAAAATGACAAACACACAAGTAACAATAATAAAATTAAACTAAAGCCTTCAGTGGATTTCTAGTGAACGTTCAACAAAACCCAGAGATGGGCCCTGGCAACAGTCTCCCCACAATCTGGCCCTCATCTTGGTCTCAGTCTGATCCTGAGTCTCTCCCTCTCTCCCCACTCCATCACACATGCCCTCCTTTCCAGTCGGGTGGGCTGGTCACAGCTCACGAAAGACCACCTGCACCTTCCTGCCCCGTACAGATTCGCACACAGCTTCTTCTCCACTGATGTTCTCCTTCCTCCACCCACTGACTCCACAGATTGGTCTCACCACCTTTTTTAAAAAAAAATCATTTTTATCATTATTCTACTACAGTGGTCCCCATTTTTCCCCCTTTGCCCTCCCCCGCCCATCCCACTTCCCACTCCCACAGTTAATTCCTGTACTGTCATCCATGTTCGTGAGTCAGTCATAAATGTTTCTTGTCTAGTCCCTTCCCCTTCTTTCCACCATTACCCCCTCCCCCCGGTCACTGTCAGTCTGTTCCATGTTTCCATGCCTGGGGTTCTATTTTGTTCATTAGCTTATTTTGTTCATCAGATTCCTCTCGTAGGTGAGCTCATATGGCATTTCCTTGGAGCCTATATCCTAGCAGACCTCTTTGGCCAATCTTCCCCAGACACCCTTCCTCAGAATTTCCATCTCTTTCATTTATTTTCCAAGACTAATTTGTACCCTCCCTCTGGATATGTTGCACCATTAATTGGCTTTCTTTTCATTTATCCTGTTTGGGATTTATTTTGGTCTTATTTGTTGATAGTTTTCATGAAATTTGGGAAAAAAATTGACCAATATCTTAAAATATATTTTCTCCCCTATTTTATTCATTCTCTCCTTCTGGGAGTCCAAATAAATGAATTTAGACTGTTGGCTATTATTCAACAAATTATCAATCATCTATTTATTCTCTTCAATATTTTTCCCCTCTCTTCAATTTAGTTCAGATAATTTCTTTAAGTTCTAGTTCACCAATCTGTTCTTCTATAGTTTACTAAGATGGCTAAGATGATCCAATAAATTTATTGACATTACATTTAATTTTGAACATATGTATTTTTTCAGATAATGTGTTTTTATTTTTTTCATCTTTAGAATTTCCATTTGGTTATTTTTGAACATGGGAAACATGGGTAATTTATATTGCAGCAATGAAAAAAATTTAAATTTTAATATTCAATATGTCTGCTCTTTAAATTTTTTTTTTTAATCCTCACCTGAGGACACTTTTTTCACTGCTTGCAGTGAGAGAGGAAAGGAGAGAGAGAAACATCAATGTAAGAGAGAAGCATCGGTTGGTTTCCTCCCATATGTGTCTGGTCAGGGAATCTACATCTCGGAGCTGGGATCAAACCCTTAAACTAGGGACATGCCCTCCTGGGAATGGAACCCGCAGCCCAAGCATGTGCCCTGTTTGGGAATCGAACCCACAACCTTTCTGTCACAGATGATGCTCCAACCAACTGAGCCACACCACCCCGAGTTCAATATGTTTGTTCTTAGGTATACCGGTGACAGCACTTGAGGACACTCTTTAAGGCCACCTCTCTGGCTGTTCCCTTCTCTTAACCATTCCCATTTTTATTTTACCTTGCCCCTTCAGATTTGTCCCAGAAGACTGTAAATTATTTTCAGGTTATACTTTAGGACACTATGCCTATCTTTAGTCCTCTTTTCCTGTATTCATTCTGAATCTACCTTCATAAAGCCAACCTCACTGATGTATATAGGAGGGAAAAAATGGCATCTAGTTTGAACAAGATCCACCTACTTTAAAAGGTTATCTGTGGCTTAAAAAAATCTCACTGTCCATTAAAAATCCATGTTTGTACCTATTTCTTTTTATGTTTACCTATCTCTTGAATGTCACCAAGTGCTGTATATCAGCTTGCTTACTTCCCCTTTATCATCTTAATTTGTAGATCCTGCAAAGAAGACATATCCATCATCAGAATTTGAAAGATCAGATTTGCTGAGTTTCAAAGCTGAATAGTTTGCTGAGATCTCCAAGGCTTTTTTTCTCAACCACTATACAACATGTACACATACACACACACAGATTTTAGGCATATAAATTTTCACACCAAGCCACAAAGATTCAAAGGTCCAGATGAAAAATTAATATCTAGAGTGGCAGGAAATAAAAAGTTGTGTGACCAGGGTCCATGAGTACGATTAAAGAGGCTTCTTCCATGGCAAATAAGGCAACAAAGGAACGATGATGTCCATTTCCACCCACCACAGTCCTCTGTTTCAAGTGGGCAATTTTTTTAGCCAGGAGCAACTGCCTTGAGCCCCATGGTGGGAAGCAGTGAGTAGCTACCAGTCATCACCTGTCACAGGACCATGTGGGTGGCAGAAGGCAGTCCTCTCATGCCCAGGCCCTGTCTCACCTGCTGGGGCAGGGACCAAGGCCAGGATAAAAGGGCCTCGGGGACAGAGAGCCTCCATCCACTCCCTCCTGACGTGGTGACAGACCCTGTGCTGCTTGTGTACCCGGTAAGTGTCCACGGGGAACAGAGCAGGGCCTTCCACAGAGGGGCACTCAGACCAGAGGGGGAGGGCAGCATGGGCAGAGCTTTGGGGGCTGGAGTTGTGGTTGGCAAGGACAAGGGCAAGAAAATCTGAAGGAGAAGGACAAGGGCATGATGGGTGAGGGAGACCACGGGTAATGAGAGGATTTGTGTGGCGGCTGCTGCTAGAAGTTTAGAGAAACCAAATCATTTTCAGTTGCTGGGTGTGTTTCTCTGGCTTTAGGGAATAAAATCATTAACCACTAGATTGTGCTGGAGTGGGTTATAGAGTGGAAATATAATTTTGGAAATGCAGCCATACCCAGTTATACAAACAAAATGCTGAGGACTTTGGTACTTAATGGAGAGAGCCCGAGATACCTATGGATCTGTCTAGACTCCTAGAAGATGCATAGTGAGGGATGGGGACACACTGGAGTTGAGAAGCCCTGCGACAGGCCTGGAGAGCAGGCCTGGGGAGGAGGACTGTAAAGGACAGCGTGTTGGGTTGAGAGTCAGGGAAACTGGCAACTGAACTGTGATGTGCCAGGAAATAGCACTGGGCCAGTGAATTCACCTCTTTTGGTTTTAGTTTCTTTGGTTTTGGTTTCAGTTTCATTTACAAATTGAGTTGATTGGGGCAAATTGACTCCAAGGCATTTTTCAGTCACAATTTTTCATATTCTGCAAAACAAAACCATATCGGAAGTCCTTCCAGGGAGGATGAATTTGTTTTATCCTTAAAGAGGCTTTCAGCTCTAAAATTATCCTGCATTTGACATTTACAATATTCTTGGTGACATGATAGAATGAATGCTGACCTGGAGCAAATTTATGGTCTGGTCTTCAATCTGACACTTAGGAAATGTTAATGGGCATCAACTTCCCTTACATATTTGGAGTTGATATTGTTTGACAATCTTCCAAATGAGGTTTGAGACACATGGTAAACTAGTAAGACTGATAAAGTCAGAGATGTTTGTCCTGTGTCTGACCTCATGACTTTTAAAATAAAGGGGCTAGAAATGATGCTGAAAGAACAAGAAGGCACAGGGTTGATTTCTGACCTGCTGTCTGACTCTCCCTCAGCTCCTGAACTGCCCGCCGAGATGTCCTGCCAGCAGAACCAGCAGCAGTGCCAGCCCCCTCCCAAGTGCACCCCCAAGTGCCCTCCCAAGTGCCCCACCCAAAAGTGCCCCCCAAAGTGTCCCCCCAAGTGCCCTCCAGTCTCTTCCTGCTGCAGTGTCAGCTCTGGGTGTGG